>JAEANM010029646.1:0-10147 GCA_017656035.1 Myanophis thanlyinensis | reverse complement strand
GGAGGGAGGGGGAGGGGGAAGGAGAAAAAATGGAGAGGAGGAGAGGAGGAGAGAGAGGGGGAGGGGGGAGGGAGAGAGGGAGGGGTGGGAGGGAGAGGGAAGGAGGAAGAGGGAGGGAGAGAGAGAGAGAATCAATAAATGGAAGAGGGTAAAGTGACAAGAGATGGAAAGAAAAAAATAAAAGACAAATTTCCATCCGCTCTAGGCTTTGGCTTCCTCTGCTCTGAAAAACATACATCCTATGGTTATCGGTGTCTAAGCGCCTCTCATTTTTGACTTAGAAAACATAGGCTTTTAGCCTGAATGCTTGGAAGAAGGAGCTGCCTGGTGAAGCTGAACTGAACAGATACAAATAATATTGGCATTACAAATCAGAGGCCAGTCACTGCTTTCTTTAAGGGTTTTTCTAGCTTGGTTTATGTAAGCTCTACATTACTAAACAAAGGCTTGTGAAAACCACTGCTTTTGGAGAGGTTGCATTTGCATTCGCATTTCCGTCGCAGGGCAATTTCATCCATAATATTTCAGGCATTTTAAAAAAAATATTTCTGGTTATATGCAATTCTTCTCCCTAGATGACCACTTCGTCATTTTTTGCTTCGGCTAAATATTCAGGCAGCCGCAAGAGAATAATGGGCTGCATTTTTTGATCAGTTGCAGTGCCGATACAATTTAGTTTTCTATATATACAATATCAGAAATTCTTACATGCCAACTTGTTTGATTCTTTTTCAACGGGAATGCTTTGGCTGTAATCCACAGGAGCTCTTGTAGCCTTTGAAATAATTTTAAACTTGATAGAACAAAGCTCTATTTTCTTTTTCTTTTAAGGATACAAATTCCTGGTCTCAAGCATTACATGGCCCAAGTTTTGACAACTCTGTTGGTGTTTAAGAATTCATCAATCAGGATGAACATCAGTTTTTTTTTAAATTCTTATTCAAACTGGGGAACTTATCTGGCTGTGGGAAATGAAGGGGAATTCTTTACAATGGGATAAGAGTTGTAACCTTAGATATGTTTCTTGGCCTTCCCAAAGATCAATATTTGATATTTACAGTGCAATTCTGTGCGTGAATGTAAGATCTCAATGGCTTTAAGTTAAAAAAAAAATTAGTGTATAGGATTTCAGTCTTAACCTTATTTAATCACTATATGATAACAACAGTAATTTCAGTCTGTAGACATGCTGAATTATTTAAAAAGCCTGTGGAATTGCCCCTGTTGCTTGGCATCTGGGGAACTGATTTTAGAAACAGAGATTAGAAAGCCAATCAACTGGCAATACATTATTTGATCGAAATCAAATCGTCACAATTTTTCCAGGCTCTTAAAAATGGGCTAGACTCAATTTAGTTGTCTGGAATGGAATGGTACAGGGTCTCGAGCAGGGGGTTGGACTAGATAAGTCTTCCATGCTCCCTTCCAACTTTGTTATTCTGCCCCTTAAGCAATTTAGAGTTTGAAGAAGCTGCAAAAATAGTATTTTTCTGCATCAAAGAAACTTGCTTTCTTTGCCAATTTTGTTATCTTTTTATAACCAGGCAACTCTCCCTAACGGCCTTTTAACCGGTATTTATTTAGACTAAGCTTGGCTTAGTCAAAGAAAGTTTCTTCCTTTAGGATACCATCTTGGGAACCTGTTTCAGAATTTGTTACTCTTGATTAATATCTTCCTTTAATTGTTTTATTACAATTTTTAAGGCAGTCATTATTGCTATTAGTTCTAAGTAAATAGAACCTCCTGGAAACAAAAGAAATTAAAACAAATGCAAATACAAAAAGGCACCTACTAGACTTATAACCAAGGAAGTAATTTATTGCACTTTTAGTACACATTTCATGCAACCAGGAGCATACAGGTAGTCCTCAACTTACAACAGTTCATTTAGTGACCATTCGAAGGCACTGAAAAAAGTGACATATGATCATTTTTTCATATTTACGACCATTGCAACATCCCCGTGGTTCTGTGATCAAAATTCAGCTGCTTGGGATCTGACTCCCATTTATGACCGTTGCACTGTCCCAGTGTCATGTGATCCCCTTTGGCGATCCTTCTGACAAGCAGAGTCAATGGGGGAAGCCAGATTCACTTAACAACCAAGTTACTAATATAACACCTGCAGTGATTCACTTAACTGTGGCAAGAAAAGTTGCACAATGGGGCAAAACTCACTTAGCAATAAATTTTGGGCTCAATTGTGGTCATACGTTGAGGACTACCTATATTGGACCAGTTGTTGTTAATAAGGACAGTAGAATATTACATATAGGTTGTCCTCAACTTCTGACAGTTTGCTTAGCAATCGTTCAAAGTTACAATGGACCCAGAAAAAGTATTTATCAGCTGAATTCAAGGATCTCCCTCAAAACCTGCAGTCACATTATTGCATTTTGAGCATTTGGCAATCAGCCCTCCTTGACAGCTGCTTGCAGTATTCCGTGTTCAGGTGATCACAATTTGGAAATCGACATTTACTTCCCGTTTCCAGAAAAAAAATGCCCATTGCAGACAATGGGTTTGTTTAATGCCTGCAAAGTTTGTTTAATGGCTAAGGAACTCTCTTTACGACTGCCTCATTTGCTTAACAACCGCTGCAAAAAAAAAGGTTGTAAAATTAGGCATGCCCACATGACAACCCACTTAACAATTGGCTCAATTTACGACTGTAATTCCAGGCTCAGTTATGGTCCAAAGTCAATCATTGCTGGCTCAGGAATTCTGGGAGTTGAAGTCCACACGTGATAAAAGGGCCATGGTTCCTCACTTCGATATAGAGTCTCAATTTCTTGCTAGTTTTTCAAAGGACAAATACAGTAGAACAAAACTTGAGGACATGCTTCTCATTAGCAAAAGACTTTCTCAATTTCTCTTAACATAAGAAATTATAGATGAATTCTTCCAAAAGAGGAACAATAGACCTACCATTCCAGGAAATGTTTACTGAAATAGAGCTTTCCTGAAACTCTCTTCCCCTATTGGCACATCAACAACTTCTAATAAATATTTTATTGCATATTAAGACTACAACCCCACAAAAATTAATTCCAATCTCACCTCTTGTTCCATATTGGAACATATTTTTAAATCATTTCTGATTGAAGAGTGAACCTAAGCTAAAAAATCTACCCAGTTTGCTTGAGTTTTTAATGACGATTACTATTCTTATTTGTTATCTTATTAGGCAGCTTCTGTTTTTAGTTATTTTTAATAGAATGGTCAAGTAGTTTAATCATTCTTTTAGACCGTTTAGAATTAGATATGGAAACTGCCTTGAGGGCTCAGAGTTTACACAGCAAAAAAAAAAAAAAAAAAAAAGGGCAGTAAAAGTAACTTTAAAAAATGGAAACAGCAAATAAGCTCAAGACTCCCATAATAAATTCTTTGTAATGTTGGTAACTTACACTTGCTGGCAGGTTCTCTTGTATTGGAAATTGACAGTCCGGTGAGTTTTGTGACAGTGGAACTGAGGATCATAAATGCAGGGTTAACAATGATTATAGGGGGTTTTCACATACAAGCTAATTATTGCACACAGTTTAGGCCATCATTTTTTTCTTTCATTTATTTAAAGTTGGGCACAAAATTCCGCACTTACAGTAATAATTAGAGAAATAATATTCAGTCTCCTCAGTGATCTGCCTCCACTCATAATCCTTAATATGGACTATACCACCACTTTGCTAGTAGGAGTGAAAGGCAGGTATGATCTGAATGGAATGAATGAATGAAATTTACTAGTGTCCATATTTTTCAAGGCAATCATATTAATAAAATAACTCTTGGACATTATATATCCAATATATATATATTGAATGGGTTTATAAGGCTTTAAACTTTATATTTTAGAGGTACAGTAAGCTATGTTAAAAACAAGAGTTTATTTCAGGGGAAATTTAAAAAGAAAGACCCTTGAGAGAAATTTGTGCTAAACACATATTTTAGGGAAGCTTGAGTGTGCATTACAGAAATAGCAAATGGCAAAGACATATAGGTAGCCCTTGTTTAGTGATTGCTTCATTTAGGGACTGTTCACCATTACAAAACTGATGAAAAAGTAACTTTATGAACAATCCTCCTATTTATGACAAATTTCACAAATTTGTAAATCAAAGGAAAGCTAAAATAAGATCATAGGCATGGTTGTGGTTTCTGAAGAACGGATGGAAAAAAGTGACAGAGCAGGCAGAGATGGCAAAACTAATTGTTTTAATTAAGGAGACAATGCATCCAGTTTTGCTTCTACTTGGAAATGGCTTCTAAACTGTTTTGTGCTCAAAACAGAAAAAATATATATGAAGTTTTGGGTGATCGATGAATTTGCTGTTATAAAAGTGGCTAATATTCACTGATGATGTAAAAGTAAAAAGTTGGAAGCCACCACTTTTTTTCCCCCTTTCCTCTTTGCTTCTTTCCCTATATATATGTAGATCTAGGTGTGTTCGGGTCTTTTCCCGTGTAAGTACATGTAAGTAATCTTACACGGGAAAAGACCCGAACACACCTAGACCTACATACCTGCACCCGTGAAAATCTACGAAAGCAAATATATCCGTTCAAATGTTGATAACAAAATGGATCAGATATGTGCTAATACACGGATGCATCTTATCTACTGTTGTTAAATTTATTTGTCCCTGGACAAACCTGAAGAAAACCTTTTTCTATTTGCTTAATAATAAGCTTATCATTATTTTACCAAGGTAAGAAATGAAAAAATGAAAAAAACAAACAAACAATAATTACAAACTGATCAAATAACATTAGCTGGCTTAAGACTAAATGTATTCATAATTTAAAGCAGATGTCAGTTAAATAAGAACAGGCTGAAATAACAAGACTACACACACACATGCACTAATCCAATAAAAAGGTCTTTAAAGTTGAAACATTTTCACTGAAAGAAAGGGAGCTGATTTTAGGGTCATAATAAGTCTAGATTCTTAAAATCCCAGAAGTAGCAGCTCTGGCAGAAGGAATTGAAAAGGAAAAAAAAATGGGCCCTATTTAGAAGAGCATTAAAAAAAAAACCTATGGGAAGAGAGGAGAGAAATCGGATCTTGGAAAGTACCAGAATTTTAAACTTAGCTCTGACGCAAATGGGAGGTAGTGAATAGTCCTGTGCTCTACTGAAACATGGGAATAACATGGAAGGCCCAGAGTAGCTCAAATGGCATCGCTCTGGATGAAGATTAGGGAGCAGGGACAGGTCGCCTATTCTTCTTTTATGTCCTATGCAGTAAACAGACAGACAACACTGATGCTGTCAGGATGTGGCTGTAGCTTCCCTTGTTATCTCTTCCAACTTCTTTTCTTGCTTGCCAAAGTCTTTTAACTAAATCTTTGACTCTTGTCCCAGAAGATTAAACAACTATAAGGTATGTGAGGACTACTATGTTATGTGCAATGCCTCTTCCTTTCTCATCAGTGTTCTGGTACAGTCTAAGTGAGTGAGAAAACTTACTAAGTTTTCAAGTAAAAAAAGATAAAATCCATATAAAAATCCATACAAAAAGTTTCTGCAGCAACATACCTCTTCTTCCCACCTTCACTGATTTCCTTTCTATAGTCAATCTGCTATTTTAAAAAAGGGTATGGGCATCCTAACACGTGTGAGAAAAAATACCTTTCAATTTTAAAAACATTTCCTTTTTTATAATTCATTTATATATTTTCCATTAACATATATATGTGCTTCATGAACAGTCTAGTGTCTCCGTCAATTGTTTACATAATAATATATGATATAATATCAATAATAATATTGTTAATGATAATAATCATAACATAATAATATTTTCCCAGCTCCTAATTTCTGTTCCTATTTTCCAACCAATTATAAAACAAATCCCTTATTTGAAAATATTCTGTATCTTCCTTCTCTTTTATCTTTAATGTCAGTCTGCGCAATGTAATTTTTTGTTAATCACATCTTCTTTTCTCAGGGTTTCCTCATTTTTCCAGTATTATGCAAATACAATTCTTGCTGCTGTCAAGACATGCAATATTAATACAAATTCCCTTTATTGTATTTTTCTGGTACTATCCCTAACAAGAATATTTCTGGCTTATAATCTCTATATAGTTTTAAAAATATTCATTTAACGGGGAAAGTTTATTTATTTAAAAGATTTATATGGCCACGTATACAACTGTGAGTGATTGCTTAAGTACAGTACAGTACCTGCTGCACAAGTACATATAAATTTATGCCACTTATTATTGTCTATGGAGATTCTCAGTCATTCAGGTCGTGGTTGTCTCAAACGTGCTTTTTCAACGTGCTTTCCTTTGTTTTCCTTGAAGCTCTTTCACTTTTCATCCAAGAAGCTTCAACAGTTGAAACGTCTTCAAGGGAAAAGCACCTTTGACACAGTTAGGCAGCTTACGTTGAAATTTTCTTGATTAGATTGACTCTGAAAACTCAAATGGCTTATTAATAGTGAGGATACTCTGCCCCCTGTCCTGCATGCCTGTTTAATAATTATAAGGCTGTATATAAGAGTTTTCAATAACTGAACTGAGTACAGTGAAATATGACAGGAGTTTGATCCACTAAAGTGGTTCATAACTAGGATATCTATATATGGCTAGGATCGAACATGGGCCATTCTGCTGCCAAGATTTCTTGTTATGTGTGCACCAAGCAAACAAGACTGGAAGGGACGAATTTTTTTGTACAGTATTTTCACTATGTTTTCGATGTCCAGACTTCTCAAATGCTCTTTGTGTTATGTCCTCACCTCTGGTGTTGCCCTTCATCTGCTGGAAGCTTTCCCGGAGAGTTTGAATCTCCTGAAGTCCGTACTGCAGTTTCTGTAGGCTGAATCGAAACATCAGTTCTTCCCGCTGACGTTCAATTACAAGGGGAATGTGTTGATGCTGCAAGAGGGAGAAATGAGATATGATTCTCCTTTCCTTTTAGAACAGAACTCTTTCAGGTAATAAAAGTTGGAAGGACATATCAGGCCAGAGACCCTACACGCAAGGGAATGTCCCAAATCAGTAATCAAAAGAGACCGGAAGCAGCACATTTTTAGCATAGCTTGTATCTCTCTTGTGCTGATTATACAAATACAAGTAAAGAGAGAAGTAATATTTGAGGGAGCTCATATCATGGAAGGCATAGGCAACCTTGAGATGCTAAGGTCTAGAATGGGTCTTACAATCACTAGAAGTTGTGGGGCAGTGATGAAACACAGCCTGATCACATCAGTTCTGGCGATCTGATAGTGATGATGGCGTTTTGGCCCCACCCACCAACCCATGACGATGTTTGGGCCCCCTGCTCTTTTTTGCCTTATATCCTCTTCATTTTTTTCCCTTTTTACTCACTTTAATCCCGCAGAACAACTGTTCTGCGCATCTCCGCAGCCTTCCCAATCACCCAGGCAGCCTCTGGTAAGCAAAAGTTGAGAAGCCATGCAGCAGCTCGGTTGGCACGCACGGGTGCGCTCACCGAATCGATAGCAAAACCAGTTAGATTCCACCACTATTGTGGGGACTCCTTAGCAACAGATACTAGCTGCACTGCCTCCATTTTTAACCATTGTCCAACAGATGGGATTTAAGAGTCCAGGCAATTATTTATGTCTCAGAAACAGATGTGAAAAATCTCTTACCTGCTGTTGAACTGCTGTTTGCTCTGCTTCCAAGATTCTTTTTATAACATTTGCCAGTTGCAGTGGATCTTTCCGATATCTGCTCTATAATTATTAGGAAGATGGCAACTGTTAATACTCGTCATCCTTCTGTCTACTTCTAGGATAATCCACTATTCTTCCCCTAATAAGTTCATCTAGAATTGCTGTAGCGGCTAATTTTATTTATTTATTTAGTAATTTTCTACACCACCCATCTCGCCGAAGTGACTCTGAGAAACGTATAACAACATAATAAAACAATATAAACATCTAAATAAAAGCAAGTGATTCTAAATCACAAATTGTGCAAACAGGACTATTTTCAAATCCATGCACTGCGACTGTTTTGATGTTTGTTTACAAAAAAGAACAGATGCACCATGGATTATTACTCCTGGGTAAGGTTCCATATTTTGAATTGTTATAAAACATTCAGAACTGGAACCTGCCAGGCATTCTGGTACAACCCATTCTGTCATTTCAGGACACTTAGCTCATATGCTGTGCATACCAGGTTTACATATCCATGTTTCTTGCATTGTGACTTTAACGCAGGCCTTGAAGTTCTGAAATTTACTTGGGCATTAGGACCTGGGGAAGGGGTTCCCTTTTTTAAAATGCCCTTCTCTAAGATTGTTGAAGGAAAACTGAGCCCAGGTAGTCACTGAACATTACTAGAAGTAAGTTAGATTCCATTCTTGAAGCTCACAGAGCTTCCTAGCAATCAAAGAGCATTGTCGGGTAATTTTTGCATGTGGTCCTGACTTCCTTCTGGTGCTATTTCAAGATTCTGTACAAACAGGAAACTCCTGACTGCAAAATCAAGTAGCAATGCAAAAGCAGGAATAAATCAAAATATAGGGTGTTGCACAGGATTCTGTGAAGGCATGGCAACTGGCATGGCTGCATAAAAAGATGTTAATTCAGAACGATCAATCTTAGATATGCCTCTATGGCAAACCAACAGGAAGCTTGAATTTACTTTAATTTTTCTGGGCTGTGTGTGTGTGGGGAGGAGATTTTGTTTGGATGCAAAACTGATGCACCCAATTGAGTGCATAAGCCAGATGCACCGAATTACAGACCATTCTCTGACTTGGTCTCTGGTTGATTGAGATCGGTGAGGTTCAATTTTCAAGAAACAGCCTTGCATGTTATGCTTAGTTGTGATTCTTTGCCAAAACATGCCTATTCTTGCCTTTTTCTGGCAAATTAAGGAATCAGGACACTCATCCTAAGGCTTAATTTTCTTCTGTGATGAAACAACTTACCACAGCTACAAGACTGTAAAGCATTGACTAGCAGCAATCTTTGTAATCATGTCCCTCATCCCAGACAAGAAGACATCCCTTTTCTTAATCTAGGGAATGCTGCCTGAAATGTTTAATTTAATTTAATTACAAGATTTCTATACCACCCCACTCCCGAAGGACTCGGGGCGGTGTACAGCCATCTAAAAACAAGATACACAAAAGTTAAGATACAATTAAAATAGATTAAATCAGTGGCCAGAATAGGGAAATTCAAATAAACCAAATTATAAAAGTTAAAATTTAAAAATTTAAAACAATTCAGTAAAAAATTGAACAATGTTTAAAACCCCGTTAAGTGTTTAATTAGTTAAGCTGAAAGCCCAGGCTCTCTTTTCTACCATTTTAAAAAGGAGAGAGCAGTAGAAGGAACTTTGTTTCTTCTGCTGTCTAGAAAAGAAAGTGGAAGTTTAAACCACAGGACTCAGCATTACAATGGATGACACATAAACAAAAATGTGCATTGTGGTGGGACCGAAGAGGATCCTTTCGGCAACATACCACGTTCACATTGCTCCATACTTCCATACCTCAATGTTAGCAACAAACTGAAGAATCTGAGCAGCAGAATTGCAGTTCTTGTTGGCAAGATCTCGTATCTTCTCCACCATGGCAGACAGCAGCCTTCCAGCCAGAAGAGTACAGAAAGAATCTGATCTGTTGATAAATTCCCTAGGGAGAATATCGGGAGCAGGCAGGGAAATGGGACAAAAAGGTAAAAATAAAGAAGGGTAGAAATCCAGGCTACTATGCCTGCACCCAAGCCATCTCCCTCTTCCAAGTTTCTAAACTCAGCTGGTTCGAACTTGAGAAAGGTGGATGCAGAGCAGCAAAAAGTCCATGTGCTTTTCCTTCTGCATTTATCTATAAAGACTCTCACTCTGCCAGAATAAAGAGACTGGTGACTAAAAAAAAAAGAGGCTTATTGAAACAAAGGAAGGGAGTAAGAAGAGATGTGGAGGAAAGGAGCAGGAATAAGGAACATGGAAAAGGAAGGAAAAGAAGCTGAAAGTCAATGATGAAGTCCTGAAAATGCTGGGCAGAGCTGTGACAGCAGAGAGAAGAAATTTAATGATGGTGGTAGCCAGCAATAGAAAGCGGAGGCATCAAATTAAAAAGCACTTCCAATATATTATTATACACATTTTAACAGCGGCAAGAATTGTTTATGCAAAAAACTGGAAAGATAA
>JAEANM010029645.1:0-10147 GCA_017656035.1 Myanophis thanlyinensis | reverse complement strand
AGAAAGGTTATAAAATGGGGCAAAACTCACTTAACAAATGTTTCATTTAACAATAGAAATGTTGGGCTCAGTCATGGCTGCAAAATTATTTTTTTTACTGAAAAACCTCTCTTAAAATTAAGGTGCACATTATAAGCCGGTGCACATTATAAGCCGATAAATACGGTATATATTTCATATTTCAACTTCACCAACCATTCTTCTATGTGAATAGCGTTGAATCTTTTCATCTGTCGGCATATAGTCATTTCACTTCTATGATCATATATTGAAATAATCTTCCATGGCTTTTTTCCTGTTTATTCCTGTTTATTTATAATCTTAAAAGGAAAAGTTCTGACTTCAATTGAATCCTCTTAATCAAAGTATATATCTGGATCCAATTTTTTTTAGCTTTTTATATGTCTACCAGACATGATAAAATCCGTTCATGTTATTCACATTTTCAGCATAGATTTATGTGTGTCTATACATTCCAGACAATTTTTCTGGCATCATGTGCCAACAAAACATCATTTTATTAAAAAAATCTCTTTTATATCATAACACAGTACAAAATTCTACCCTTTTAACCATGTTCCATCTGTATACATCTGTACTATAAACAAACTTCTTAGCCCAGTTTATCATTCTTCCTATGTTTCAAATTTCAGCAAAAATGATATATTCATGATCAGTACACAAAAGTATTTCAAATTCTGATTTTTTTTGCTTTGTTGAATGCTTCCATCTAAGCACTGATTTGCTGGGAATGCTTTAATTTAAATGCCTGCACTGATCAGGGAATTCAATTTAATGTCTTACAAAGTCCCTTCAAAATCAAATGATATACTTCTGTTTTGAACTTGGGCAAGATGACTGGACATGGCTGCTAGGATAGACTTGAATGGTAGCTAAGTTCTGTTTAGTTCAATTTGATACAGAATAATGTCCTGTTATTCTGCACAAGGACCACATTGTAAATAAATTGTATGTTGGAAAGGTCGATAAGAATATAACTTTGTCATTCCCATGAAGTCATCAAAAAAAAGCAACAACACTGTGAGTCAGCAAGTTTGTTTTAAAATTGTACTGAAAGGTAGTTTATATTTCCCAAGACATTTTATATTGTTAAATATAACATACATACCTTTTTAATAGCCTCATTTAAACTCTTGATTCAAAAAAGTACAAGGATGGATTTTCATTTGGGTTTTTGTTATGTTTGTAATGCTGGATGCTATAGTTTTCTATCATTTTCTTTACTTGTCTTCTATATTGTAAGTAACTGCAGTTTAAAAGTGAAAATTCGTAGTAACAAAATCTTGAGATTAATTTAAATAGAATAGATTGAATAGAAGCTTAGGCAGGCTTTCATCCTTGGTCAAAACTATGCTGAGGTGGCTAGAAACCACTGAAACTGCTGAGTAAATATTACAGTTTACTGATACATTGTGGGCAAAAAGGACTTGTAAAATTTGCAGCTTGATATGCAAAAATAAAATATGTATCTTTAAATATCACCATTTAGAAAACATTTTACCAGGAAGTCTGTTTTTAAAAATTATAATTCCTTGGGTCACCAATTTGTGAATTTAGTGGTTTTTCTGTTTTGTGAGCTAAAAATCATATTATGAACTTATGTTGCCTTTTAGGTGGAATATATGTTGGTAGCTTTTGATCATAAAAATAAGAGAGCACGGTTGTCATTAACTGGAGAAGAAGTACTTCATACTTTACAAGAAAAAGGTGAAAGAATAAATCCAAAGTAAGTACCATCAGCTCAAAGAAATACATGCTGAAATTTAGCCAGGTTATTAATCTGCATGTATTTCAATCTATCTGTCTATTACAAGTCACTTTTGGCTCCTGGACAGGTCCATGGAGTTTTTACAGCAATGTTTTTGGAAGTAGTTTGCCATTGCCGTGAGTGACTGGTCCAAACATTTGTCTGTAGTAGCTGGCTACTACAGGCAAAAATTTGCAGTCTTTCAGTTGTAACTGTTTCTTTAACCACTTCACCAAATTGGGTCTCATTTTCTAAACAATGGGAAATACATTTTCATAAATAATACTTGGTTGCATGTACCCTAAAAGATCAGTGCTTTCACTTTGCAGCAATACATAACGTTTCTAATTTAATTATTAATATTTAATTATTAAAATGTTTAATTTTGTATATAAGGAATGGGCAAAATACAATTTTTATTTTATGACAGCTATGTTTTTAAATGTCTTCATTGGTTTTGGTGGCCTAAAGATTAATTATGTACAGTATAGTGCTGATGTACTTTACACTATTGCATATGTTTTCCCAAAAAGTTGTAATCCCTAATAATCATAAAACACATTCTAAGCCAGAGTTCCCCAACTTTTCCAGCTTTGTGGACTGTGGGGGGAAGAGGGGATATTTCAGCATGTGCACATTTCCATTTGCATGAGTGGCATGCATGAGTGCCTGCCACTCATGCAAAAGGAGTGTGCGCGCACATATTTGCCCGCTACTCACACAAGTGAGGGTGTACATGTACAGGTGCTTGCTGGCCATTTCCATAGCCTGGTTGCAATCCCTTCACAGCGTATAGGATGGGGACCCCTGTTCTAATTAAATTGAGGTACTGGATTAAGCTATCCTCATCCTTAGTCAAGGTTTTTACTTGTGTTTGCATGGTTCAGAGTTAAAAACTAAATTACAGTTGCATGCTATGTAAGTATACTTTGTTGTAGAAAATGCTTTCAGTTTTCATTTAATTTTTCAGCCATCCAACATTATGGAGACCAGAGTATGGAAGCTATATGATCGAAGGAACTCCTGGGCAGCCATATGGAGGAACAATGTCTGAATTTAACACTGTGCAAGACAACATGAGAAAACGGCGCCAGGAAGCTGCTTCAGTACTAAAAAAAGATGAAGCTGTTTGCACTGTCACATCATTTCCAAGGTTAGATTCTGTTTTTCTAATAGTTTGAAAATATAGTAGTTTCAGATGACTCAGAAGAACGTTGTAATATTAAAACTATTTTAAAAAGAGGAAGATTCACCATAAAATATTTCCCATTTAGAGCGACTGCTACTTGGTTATATCTGCAGCGGTGCTTAAAAGTTTGTGGACAAGTTTGAATTTTCAGTATTTCTGCATAAATATAACCTAAAAAATGTGATCTATTCTCCACAGAAGTCCTAAAATTAGATAAAGAGAATCCAATTAAGCAAATGAATCAAAGTATTACACTTGTTTGTTTATTTCCTGAGTAAAATGATCCAAGCAAATTGAAAGATTATTGGAAGAATGTTCTGTGAATGGATCTAACCAAAATAGAACTTTTTCGCTTCAGTGGAAATTGTTGTTTGACAAAAGGCAAAGACTGCATTCCAGTGTAAGAACCTTATCTCATCTGAGCAACATACTGATGACAAAATAAATAGTCCTCCACCTATAACTGTAACAGATCCTGGAATTTCTCTTATGAATTTCTTTCTTAAAAGCCAGACGCCAGCAAGTTAGATGTAGGGTACTGGTATGGGCTGCTGGTATTATTAAAGATGAGCTAGTTGGACCTTTTCGATGTGAAGATGGACTCAAAATTATCTCCCAAACTTACTGCCAGTTTTTAGAAGACACTTTCTTCAAGCAGTAGCACAAGAAAAAGACTGCATCTTTCAAGAAGACCATAATTTTATGCAGGACAATGCTCCATTGCATGCATCAAAGTACTCCACTGCACAGCTTGCCAGTAAAGGTCTTAAAGATGAAAGAATAATGACATGGCCCCCTTACTCACCAGATCTAAACTCTATTGAGAACTTGTGGGACCTTGTTAAACAGGAGATTTACGGTGATGGAAAACAAGTACACTTCTCTGAACACTGACTGGGAGGCTGTGGTTGCTACTGCACAAAAAGTTGATTGTCAACAGATCAAGAAACTGACAAGACTCTGTGAATGGAAGATTTATGACTGTTATTAAAAAGAAGGGTGGCTATATTGGTCACTGATATCAGAAATGTTTATTTGTACATTTTGAGTTATTTGTTTATTATTTTCACTTTAACAGATTAAAATAAACTAGTGAGATGGGAAATTTTTCATTTAGTTGCATAATAATTCTGCACACTAATAATTGCCCAATAATTGTACACACGTAGATATTCTCCTAAGAAAGCCAAAAGACCACTTTTACTTTCTTAAATATTCAGGTTTGAGGTTTATTAATATTTTGGATTGACTGAGAGCACTGTAGTTGTTCAATAATAAAATTAATCCTCAAAAATACAACTTGCCTTATCATTGTGCGCACAGGGTATATAGCATTCCATTTTAGAGTGTCCAGCTAGATGTGTTTAGGAAACTGAGAGATAGGGTGTTGACTCGTTTCTGCTACCGCTTCCTAATACTGTAGCTAGTAATCAAATCATGCCATCTGTGCTTGTAGATAGAGCAAGTAACATCAAGACTAAAAGTCATTGATACTATAATCCTCCATGAGTTTGGCCAGCCTCTTTTTAAAATCATTAAAATTGGTGGTGATCATCATGTGTGATAATATCAAATTTCTTTACAAAAAGTATACTTGAGTATTATGTAAATTTTAATTTTAGCTATTTTTTAGATTGGATCTGGAGATGATTTGATTGAATCAGATGCCAAATGTTTTGACAGTTTCGATCCATTTGGAAAATGGAATAAACTTGATTCAGTGCTACATCAAATAACTTCATTTTTTTCAAATTTTGTTAGAGTTGATCCATACATCCTAATAGTTTAATGAGTGATGTTTAATACATAATATATTTAATATGCTAGAACAGTGGTTCTCAACCTGTGGTCCACAAACTCCTGGGAGGCTGCGATGTCGCAGGGGGTCTGCGAAGGCTTGAAGAAATGTTATGAGTTAAATCTTTGGGGTCCAGAGCCAAAGTCTCTGCCTGGCAAAAGGCCTTTAAAGGGGATCTGTGGTAAAGAGAAAGTTGAGGACCACTGCACTAGAAAGCTTCTTTCTACTTAGAAAATATTTAGTAAATTTCTTACCTGCTTTGGATCAGGTTTCTTGGCAGAAACAAGACTAACCTATTTTAATTGATTAGCTAAAATGTGCATTTACAGAGTGCCTGTAGCCATTTTGATTACTCTCTATATAAGAGTTGTGCCCAACACATACAGTAACTACTATTCTTAATAAATTTTTTGTTTGACATTTGTTCTGGAATATTTCTAATATAACTTTACTAAATGAATCTTTTGTCAACTAGAGATCTTAATTTGATTGAATTTATAGATTAGGTTGTCCAGGATTTACGATACCAGAATACCATCCAACACCTATTGAGACGGGAGCCTCAAAGTCTCTTTTCTTCCCAGATGAGGCTATAAATGAACATCCCAGGTTTAGGTAAGTATGTTTCAAATAGGAATGCAGATGTACTCAAAATGTAGATGATGTAATATATGCTAATTCATAATAATAATAGTAATAGTAATCATCCAAATTTAAATTTGGTGTGAGGTTCACCAGTCATGTTGAATGTAATTACTCTTTCTATAGATCACTGATGGCTAACCTTTTCCAGACCGAGTGTCCAAAGTGCATGCATGAGGGCACAAATGCATGCCTGTGCACCAAACCCTCCAAAATGCAATGCACACATGGCCCCCACACATGTGCCAACCCCCATGCATGTGTGCATGGCCCTCGCATGCGCCTCGCGTATACGCGTGACCCGTGCATGTGCACTGTAGAGACCCAAAGAGTAGCAGGAGGCAGGTGTGCATGCGTGGCAGAGCTAAACTGGGGTGATGGCTCGCATGCCATCAGAGAGGATCTGCTTGCCATAGGTTCGCCATCACAGCTATAGATACTATTTTAGTTTTATCAATGCTTTTAATAGGCTGCCAAAACTCCCATCCTTTATAATATTAGCTCCACAGGCAATGATATTTTAGATTCAGAGCTAGCTTGCCTATCCAAAGCTCCAACCATTGCAGTGCCTCTGCAGTCATGTAATCAGTGTACTCAACCTTACAATTGCAGCCCTGCAACTCCTTCCTCATCATAGGCTCAGCCACCTTGGTGTCCTCCCTATCCCACCCTCATGGGAGATTTGCCACACTATGTCTAGTCAAGTTACCTTTCACTGCAGCTGATGACAGGTGTGTCCAGCCAACGTAAGGCATATCTAGAAAGCTTAACAAAGGGAATGTTCCTCAAGTCTAGAGAAGCAATTGCTTTATCAAGGCTGATTTATTTCTTGTTCCTGGCCAATCTTGTGAAAGATTGCTTCTATATTCTGGAGGAAGATTCTGTCCATAAAGTTAGGAAATGCAGTCTTTCTCAAGGCTGGCTAGTAATAGCTCTGCAAACAGTCCAGGGTATTCTGCTTATACTCTTGTAATTTGTAATTACTTTCTCTTTAATCCTTACTCTGAGGTGAGGGAAGCAGATCAGACACAGGACAAATTGCATATAGAAATTGTTTGTTTTTTATCTTTTGTTCCCTCTAGCAAAGCAGAAAAATTGCATTGAAAAAAATGACTTATGATCATTTCTCACACTTACGACTGCTACAGCATCCCCTTGTGGTCACATGATCAAAATTCAGATGCTTGGCAACTGACACATAGTTATGACAGTTGCAGTGTCCCAGGGTCATGTGATCATCTCTTAAAAGCAAAGTCAACAGGGAAGCCAGATTCACTTAACTATTACTAACTTAATAACTGCAATGATTCACTTAATAACTGTGGCAAGAAAAGACGTAAAATGCAAAATTCATTTAACAAATGTTTCACTTAGCAACAGAAATTTTGGACTCTGTTGTGATCATAAGTTGAGAACTACCTGTAATTGTTACCTTGCAATATAGACAAATAAGTAATGCTGTCTTCTGACATTATTTTTCATAACCCTAAATAAAATAGTGTTGATGCTTCATATAATTCACTGAATGCAAATAATCTTTATTCAGCGTAGTTGGCTAGGAAACCCATAAACCAAATATTAATCTAAAAAGTTATAAAACTATTGAAAAATGTTTGTTTTGAGACATCTCAGAATTTTTTAATTTTTTTTTAGTACTTTAACAAGAAATATTCGACATAGAAGAGGTGAAAAAGTAGTTATAAATGTACCAAGTAAGTGAAAAAAGCAATTTACTGTTAAAATAAAATTTAATAAATATATATATAGCCAAGAGCTTAACCTTTTATCAAATATTTTATTCAGTATTTAAGGACAAGAATACTCCATCACCATTTATAGAAACATTTCCCAGTGATGATGGTGAAGCAACAAGAGCAACTAAGCCTGATCATGTATATATGGATGCCATGGGATTTGGCATGGGCAATTGTTGCCTTCAGGTAAATTCACTGAAATAAGTGCACTGTTAGGTATTTTTACTGCTCTCTTTTGGTTTTGTGTTGTTTTCATAATAACTGTTTGAATTTTTCAGTTACGTATTCTGTAGCCAGATTTTATATATTACAATGCATGTATTTTTCCCTGCTGTTCATTGCACAGTTAGGCACCTTTTTTTTCCTCCTTTCCAGAAATAATAACTTAATTCAAGCACCATGCCAAGCTGTGGTAATTGCTTGTTTTGTAAGCAATTTATAGACCAGTAGCAGACAGCAAATAATACAAATTAGTAATTTTCTACAAGTTTATCATCTAATAGACACACAAGAAGAAAAGTGAGGGGTAATTAAAACAGTCATAAGAAAGGAGATGGAAAAATAATAGTGTAGTAGAGAATATTTGAAAAATTGCATTAAATAGTGTGAGAGACTAGATTCTTAAATGAAATAAATAAATAAAACAAAGAATTAAATGTAATCTTACTTAAAGAGATTGGAATGAAAGAAAAGTAGAGCATTGCACAATGTAAAGCTAAATAAAAGGTCTTGAGGAGCACTGATATATTTAAAGGCGCACATCAAAATTGTAAAAATAAATTTTCAAATGAAAGATGGATACAAAACTTGCACATCCTGATATTTATGGTGAGGAAGAATAAGGTGCCTGATGTGAAGAATGAATGTCAGTATTCTAAGATGACTTAAAGGAAAAAAGGAATGACGTGTAAGACAAGCAGGGCTTGCAAAATATAAATGAAAATGTTCAATATAAAGCTAAAATAGACAACATTTTGCTCTTTTCATTTGAATTCAAATAGTCCTTGGCCTGCAATCATTTGTTTATTTAACCATAGATAAAATAGCAGTGAAAAAATGTCTTACGACCCGTTCTTGCACTTATATCTGTTGCAGCATCCCCATGATTAGGTGATCAAAATTTGGGTGCTTAGCAACAGGCACATGGGTGATGTGATCGCCATTTGCAACCTTCCCAGCCAGCAAAATGAATGATGGAAGCCAGATTTATTTAACGACTGCATGATTCACTTAACAGCTACAGTGATTTGCTTAACAACCATGGTAAAAATGTCATTAAATTGGACATGACTCACTTAACCACCAATTTCCGTATCAATGGAAATTCTGGTCCCAGTTGTCATAAGTCAAGGACTACCTATACTCAAATTGTCATAAATCTATTTGTGATTTGGAACTAAACTCTTGAGTAAGCCAAAAAGTATGGGTACTTCTTGTTTTGGGGGAAGAAGGAAAAGCAGCGATGGAATTTCTGTGCTTATCTTTCTTTCCAAAGAGAAATACTGTATGTTATGATAGTGTTTGTTATGCCTAGTAGCAATGAGATTGTGGAAGGAAGAAAAGGGGGGCTTAATACCCAATGTATGACCCCAAATCTGCAGGAAAGAAACAGTCTTGCAGTTAGAAATTCAGTGGGCCCATTTTTTTATAATTTCTAGAAAGTTCAATAACATTGACATGACATTTAACATAAATCATGATAGATTTTTATTTTATTACACAGGTAACATTCCAGGCCTGCAGCATTTTTGAAGCAAGGTATCTTTATGATCAGCTAGCCACAATCTGTCCCATTGTGGTGAGTGAAATCATTTTATTATTGTATACATTTTTATTATATTTATATAAAAACTGTTTTAAAACTGTTTAAAAAAAAGATTTAAAAGCATGTTCATTGAGGCAACCCTCAAAGTATAAGATTTGTAAATTAGTGGTGATAGCTTATGTTCAATAAGTGAAGCTAAAATTTCCCATGCTTGATGAATTATATGGAAAGAATAAAAGAGATCAGAGAAGTTTGCAAGCTGCTGCTTAGGGGCTGGAGGAGGAAATACAGCAAGAGGTACCACAATATTTGTTGACATGCCCATGCAGCATATTTTACCTTGACATAATCTTATATTTCCAAAGTACTGTCAGCATAAAAATAACAAAACAACAGAGTTGGAGAGGGTCTTGGAGGTCTTCTAGTCCAACCCCCTGCCCAATCAGGAAATCCTATACTATTTCAGACAAATGGCTGACCAGTTTCTTCTTCCTCCAGTGATGAGCATCCACAACTTCTGGAGGCAAGCCATTCCACTGATTAATTGTTAATTGTTCTCACTGTCAGGAATTTTTTCCTCAGTTCTAGGTTGGATCTCTTCTTCGTTTTTCTATCTGTTGCTTCTTATCCTATCCTCAGGTGCTTTGAAGAATACTTGACTCCCTGTTCTCTGTAGCAGCCCCTCAGACACACTGCTATCATGTCACCCCTAGTCCTACTCTTTGTTAAACTAGACATACCCAGTTACTGCAACCATTCATCACATTTAGCCTCCAGTTCCCTAATTACCTTTGCTGCTTTTCTCTGCAGCCTTCCTAGAGTCTTAAACACCCATTTTTATCATGGTGACCAAAAACGGAGGCAGTATTCCAAGTGTGGTCTTACCAAAGCAGTATGAAGCGGTACTAACACTTTGTGTGCTCTTGATACTAACCCTCTGTTGATGCAGCCTAGAACTACATTGGCTTTTTCTGACACTCCTGGCTCATATTTAATCGGCTGTCCACTAGGATTTTTAAATCCCTCTCCCAGTTACTGCTGTTGAGCCAGGTACCACCTATTTTGTACCTGTGCATTTGGTTTTTCTTGTCTAAGTGTACATCTTACTTTTCATCGTTCTTAACAAATTCATAATTTTCACTTCTCAAACTTGAGGTATGCACTATATTGGGACTGGAGGGAGACATAAAGTATATATCCATATATATATATATTTTAAATAAAGTTTAAT
>JAEANM010029643.1:0-10147 GCA_017656035.1 Myanophis thanlyinensis | reverse complement strand
CTTTAGAGGGGTGGCAACAGGGGTGGCAAGGACATTTTTAGAGGTGGCACTGGCAACCCTGGCTACCCCTCTGGCTATGCCCCTGTTAGAATACAACTGTTTTCACTCCTTGGCAGTTTCACATAGCTGGCACTTATTCATCTGACTTGGGAGCCTATATTTTCATAGAGGAAGAAGAGGAAGAAGAAGAGGAAGAGGAAGTGGAAGAGGAAGAAGGAAGAGGAAGGATTAGTTGAGATTAGAAAGATATAAAACAAGTTTTGGCTGGTTGATTTTTTTCTCAGATTTATTTATTTCATATCTGTATTTTTAATTTGCTTAAAAATGTAACATTAACATACTTCAAATGAGACATAGGCTCTAGAAGGGAGAAGATAGAAAGAGAAATACCTATATTTTCTCAGAAGTAAGGTAGTATAATCTAAAATCTTTGCTTTGCATCTACTCACTAGAATGAATGCAAAATAATGAAGATTGTGTTAAGACAAAATAGTGATGTCTGTGTGAATTGTCTTCAAGTATACAGAGAAATGTAATCAGATGTGCTATGAATTATTTTCCCAGGAAAAAAAAATCAGGCATTACATGTTTCACCTTTTCCATCTGGAAGACATTTTTCTTCTAGTTCAAAAGGATATTCATGTATTATTGTGTAAAGATGTAAAGTACAAGCTGTATATTTATGCTATGTTTTCTGATATCTACTGAATCAAATCTATCAGGTTCAATTATATGACTGACATGGTATTTCTAAAATTGTTTAAATGGATCATGGCAGTCAATAAACCTATAGACAAAATGAAAAATGCTCTTGTGTGCATCTTTGTTTCCAAAACAATGTAATGATTGTATAATTCAGCTAAAGGTCTTAAGGGGATTTGAGTGTAATCAAATATGATGGAACACGTGGAACAGCAAACACATTTGGCAAAGGTCTATGTCACTGGAGGAATTTGTGCCTTGACATTTAAAATATGCCTTTCTCACATTATTTTCAAACAGATGCCTATATAAAGAATAATGTTTTTGTTATCTATAAAAATGTTCATAGCTGGAGTCTGGAAACAGCCTGGAAACCAGACAGGTCCCACATTGAATTAGAATGAGAATCTATGTACACCAGGTAATGTCTGATATCAACTCCCATTACATCATCCCACTCAGCATGGCTCATGCTCATGATGCTAGAAACTAAAGTTCAAAACTACTGGAATGGGCTGCTGAAACTTTATACACGTTCATAGAGAGAGGTACACAAATACAGACTGTATATGTGTGTTTGTATGTGTACACACACACATTGACTTTGAAACATTAAAAATTGAACTTTTTTTTTATTTGCATTTCTGTGAGTTAATTGTGTTGGACAGATGGGACAACCTTTGTTGTTGTTAGTCGTGAACTCATGTCTGACCTGTTGCAAACCCATGGACAACATTCTTCCAGGCCATCCTGTCCTCTACCATCCCCTGGAGTCCATTTAAGCTCACACCAACTGCTTCAGTGACTCCATCTATCCAGCCACCTCATTCTCTGTCATTCCATTCTTCTTTTGCCCTCAATCATTCCCAGCATTATGTTCTTCCCTTGTGAGTCCTTCCTTTTCATTAGGTGGCCAAAATATTTGAGTTTCATCTTAAGGATCTGGCCTTCTAAAGAGCAGTCAGGGTTGATCTCCTCTAGAACTGACTGGTTTGATCACCTGGAAGTCCAAGGGACTCGCAGGAGTCTTTTCCAGCACCATAGTTCAAAGGCCTCAATTCTTGGCATTCAGCCTTCCTTATGGTCCAACTCTTGGCACTCAGCCTTCCTTATGGTCCAATTTTCACAGTCATACATTGCAGCTGGGAAAACCATAGCCTTGACTACACACACTTTGTTGGCAAGATGATGTCTGCTTTTTAGTAAACTGTCTAGCTTTGCCATGGCTTTCCTCCCCAGGAGCAAGCATATTTTAATTTCTTAGCTGTAGTCCCTATCTGCGGTGATCTTGGAGGGAAATAAAATAAAATCTGTCACTACCTCCCCATCTATTTGCCATGAATTGAGAGGGCCAGATGCCATGATCTTAGTTTTATTAATGTTGAACTTCAAGCCAGCTTTTACAGTCTCTCCTTCACGACATCAAAAGGCTATTTAATTCCTCTTCACTTTCTGCCATTAGAGCAGTATCATTTGCATATCTGAGTTGTTGATATTTCTCCCAGCAATCTTAATTCCAATTTATGATTCATCTAGCCTGCCTTTCTCATGATGTACTCTGCATTTAAGTTAAATAGGCAGGGTGACAGTATACAGACTTGCGGAACTCCTTTCTCAGTTTTGAACCAATCAGTTGTTTTGTGTCCAATTCTCACTGTTGCTTCTTGACTTGCATATAGGTTTCTCAAAAGACAAATAAAATGGTCTGGTACTCCCATCTCTTTAAGACCTTGCCACAATTTGTTGTGATCCATACAATCAAAGGCTTTAGCATAGTCAATGAAGCAGTAGATGTTTTTCAGGAACTCCTAGCTTTTTCCATGATACAGTATATGTTGGCAACTTGATATCTAGTTCCTGTGACTCTTCAAACTGCTACCTATATTTTTGGTAGTTCTGGTATGGACAAACTTAAGCATTTATAAATACCAATGTCACATTTCCCTGTGGCCTTGCCAGACATGAAAATATAATAGTCTTGTACCAACCATATCAACTAGACTTCCTCTTTCCTTTCTTAAAAGAAGATATAACTGCAGTTTCTTTCTAACCAGTTAGCAATTACATTTTGTCCATAATATTCTGTTTCCAGATGTGGTCTTCTATTGTAGTAAACAACAATACAGATATATTTTCTTTTCAACTCTGTTAATGATTCTTTAATTCAAAAATAGCTGTTCTTTATTAGTTGAAGCAAAGAGTATATATTGTCTGTATGTGTGCCACACCTGAGAAAAGTTTCCTTATTTCCATTACAATTATAGAGTATCAACAGAAATTGTGATGCGATTGAATGGAGCTCTTGGGGTAACTTTTTTTCCCTGTAGAATCTTGGAAACATTCTGGAATCTACTGCTTGCCCAGAAAGCTTCTCTACCAGTCTATTTGTTACGAATATTTCCTTCTTTCTTTCTTTCCTTCTTTCCCAGAATATTTTGACCATTGCAGAACAAACACACAATTAAACAGCTCTTGTTTTTCCAGTAATGTCTGTTGATACTTTGGCCCCAAAGTCATTATTCCATTTTCCTTCCAGTGAAATTCAATGAAATCCTGTGATCTATGATCCAATAACTGTTATCCAGACAAATGTATTGAGTAGCCATCCATTAATCTTTCTTTGCCTTAAAATGCTAAAAAAAAAAGTGTTCCAAAGAAAATTCTAATTTGTAAATAATAATATGTTAGCCATCTAGGATTACTTTTAAAAAAAGCATTATTCCAAATAATTGGTTCCAAACTTTGCTAACAATCATTGCAAGACATACACAGCCATTACATTGCCAAGAAAAGAAGAATAAAAGTGACTTTTCCTACAACTTGATGATGCTATGATATTTCTCATCTAAACAGCAAAAAGAGTTAAGGAAAATTCTGGCTTTGGGGAAAGATTATTCTTCCCCATAGATTTAAATAGAAGACAGAAAATTTAGTGTTGTTCTATTATCTCACAAATGTATCATGGCTGTCAAAAAAAATCTTACCAACAAGAAAGTACAAACTAGTCAGCTTCTAGCAAGTTTTCTTGAGCTGGGAATTGTTCTGTGCTATTTTGACTTGCCTGGAAACTTCAGTGCAGCTGGTTATGTTATTTCATTGGAATAGATAGGGGAAGCCCAAAGGAATGTATAACACTATTTTAGAGAATATTTGGCTAGCTTTTGGTAGCTTTTAGAAATAATTCAAGTACACAGTTATTCATAAAAGTATATTAATACAGTGGTACACATAACAATATTGCTTTACAATATATCTAATCAAACACCAAACAAATAGGTCACAAAGCTATCAACAGAAGCACTAAATTACACTAAGATAATAAGACAAAGGCTAGGTTGTACCTCACCCATATAAAAGCCTAAAAAAATTCATAATTTGGGTGCCACCCTACATGTTTGAAAAATTTAACCTCTATGAAATGTACTGGTCTTAAAGGACATTTCCCACAGTTTAATGTCTAGGATGTTCATAACAAAGACAGGGAGTCTGTAGAACCTAAATCCTAAATCAATTAGAGCTATATTTAATAATTGTATAATTGTGAAGGCCTTAAGAGCTGGTGCAATGTGGAATCAAGTCCATGTGTGATAATTTTATTAGTGTATTGTACACACATTAAAGCTTCAAAGCATTCTCCAAATGGCGCATTGCATGAAGTGTATGATAATAATCTAAATGTGATGTAAACAGGGCATGGCTAACTGTTAACAAATCAGATTGACTAAGGAGAGGTCATAGCTGGTGTGCTAAATATAATTATCCAAATGTATTCTTAGCAATTGAAGCAAAATTTAAGGAGGTTCAAAAGGAATGAATCTGATCTTTGAAGTGAAGTGTGTCTGTTTCAGACTAAACTGAATCCTAATCCCAGAACCTGAACCAAATAGAATTATTTGAAGGCTGAAATTCTTTACTTTTTCAATGGACATGGAAAAAATATTGGTGCCATTTACCCATTGTTTATGTATTTTTAATTTATATTCTGTTTTACAGCATAATGTGAGAAAAAAGTTTAGGTTGGGGCCCAGATATTAAATTTTACTGCACACATGCTGTGCATTGACAATAAAGGATTGAATCGTTAGTCAAAGAACCAGGCAAAAGATGATGCTAAGTAATTTCATAATAAAGAAAGGGGGAACCATTGTGTTTGCATTGATAGATATATTCTGTATCATGTACTGTATATACTACTAAAACTCTAATTATTATTACATTTAACATAGTGAAATAGTACATCATAAAGCAACCAGTTTTGAACCAAGGTAGCTCAAATAGGCTAACTTACAGAATTTTCCCCAAATGACTTCTGAGAGAATTAAATTTGGGCAAGTTGTGTCTGCTTCTATGCTGCTGGGTTGGTCCTGTGGTTATGTGATAGTAATAGCAACAGCACTTAGATTTATATATTGCTTCACAGTGCTTTACAGTCCTCTCTAAGAGTCCTCTAAGAGATTGACAGAGTCAGCATATTTCCCCCAACAATTTGGCTCCTCATTTTATTGATGTTAGAAGGATGGAAGACTGAGGCAACCTTGAGTCATTGAGAATCGAACTGCCGAACTACTGGAAGCTGAATGCAGTAGCCTGCAGTACTGCATTCTAATCACTACACCACTAGGGCTCTTTTTCATTTTATCTCACTCAATACCACACCCAGCAGCAACCATTTACCTGACTGCTAGGAAAGGAAAGGGGAGGAGAGATTCCCAATGCCCTCTGTCAGATTACCAAAAGGAAACTCTATAGGGAAGCTGGGATGAAGTTGGAAGTTACTGTTGCTCCTACTGGTGGGTTTGTTTGGTTTTTTTGCTTCTTCTAGAATCTAGATCATTCTGGTAATTTCTGCCCAATTAGGTTGTTAAGCCAAGATAGCAAAATGCAATATACCTACAAATCAAACTTCTTAACTGACTTGAATTCGAAGACATTTTGATAGATAAACAAGCTGGGTTTAGGGCAGGTCAGTCAACATTAGATCATACTTAGCTGCTAGAACCTTTGGCAGAAAAATATGTTCACAGACCTGGTTCATCCCTTTGGCAAAATTTGTTAATTTTAGATTTGCTTTTGACACAGTAACTAGATCTCCACTGTGGAATAAACTTAAATAATTTACTATAGCAAACACTTGCTGCCTCTGATTTAAATACATGAGAATTCTAATCTGAAGGTCATATGCGGTAACTAAGGACATGTTACCAAGGAAATGTCATTACAGAGATGATCTAGACAAAGTTATATATTGGCTCCAGCTTTATTTAACTATAAATTCACTGATGCTCTAAATAAATAAGTCCATCTTCCATCCTTTAAAAATAAACCCATATCTTCTTTTGGTTTTAAAATGGCTCATTCTTTCAAACAACCCCATATCGGTATATTACAATAATTTTGTCCTTGACTTCTATTGGTTTTAAAATAGCTTTGAGAGTACATCAATAGATTAGAAGACATTAACAATAGCTTAGCCGGAAGGCATCTTGGTGAGCTGGATGGAACAGAGGTACAGGTTAGATACCATAGAAAAGGCATATAAATGTTATGAATTGAAAAATGTGAGGCTATTGACACTGGAAGGTCATGATTTACAACTGGGTTGGTACACCTTCTTATGGTATTGAAGGAATAAGACACATGGATATTTTCAAAGGCACTATGTCAGAAACGCACTATGGTTAATATGGGAAAAAATAAGACAGCAACATTACTTGAAAATACTGATCTGGTTATCCACAACAGAAGCAACTACCAACCAAATTTGGTGGACTTGGAAAATACGGTTAGATATGAAGATATTCTGAATGTAAATGGGCAGCTCAAGACAAAACAAGAATTGAATGCGCAAGGGATTGATATGATTTTGTATGCACAGATGCAGATACACTCCAGATACGAGAAAGATGTGAAATTATATGGTTTTAATAGAGACCCAACAGAATTAGACCAAATAGTGAGGGGGGAGGATGAAAAAATAATTTAAAAAGATATATAGTTATTTATTGAGTAGAAAGTTGGAGGAATAATAAGTAAAGGAGACAATGATTGCCTGGACAAGAAATTTTGGTTGTACAATTGACTTGGATGCATGGCAAAAATTATGGGACAGAAATTATAAAGCAACAATGTCAACAGCATATAAAGAAAATTTGTATAAAATGTTTTACAGATGGCACTTGGCACTGGCAAGGTTGGCAAAGATGTTTAAGGATAAATCAGCTAAATGCTGGAAGTGCCATCAACCCCCCGGGTCATATTACCATATGTGGTGGACATGTCCTATGGCAAAAAAAAATTGGATAAAGATACATATATGGTTGGAAAAAATGATTAAATGACATATAGATTTCAAGCCAGAAATATTTCTATTGTGTATAATACCGGAATCCCACAGGGGTGTATTCTGAGCCCCCTGCTATACTCCCTATATACGTACGACTGCACAGCCACTACAGACTCCACCACCATCATTAAATTTGCTGATGACACCATTGTGGTAGGCCTGATCTCTGATAACAATGAGATGGCCTATCTAAATGAGATTAAGAACCTGCAATCTGGTGCCAGAAATCAACCTCTTCCTCAATGCCAGCAAGACAAAGGAGCTGATAGTGGACTACAGCACAAAGAAGAAAAGGACATACTAGACCCCTGTCATCAACAAAAGCCCAGTGAAGAGAGTGGAAAATGGAGGAAATACCAATAGAAGAAAAAGTGGTTACAAAAATACTAGAATGTGCAGAAATGGATAGATTGACTATGGAAATAAATGAAAAAGAAATAAGTGAATTTAATCAGAGATGGGAAGCCTTTTATCAATGGTTAGATGAGAGAAATAAGAAATAGATATAGATAGAATATAAGGTATGATTGGTACAATAGAGACATGGACAGTAAAAGAATATAAATTGTTGAAAAGGCATTATATGACATAATTTGATATGATATATTGAGATGTATAATTATGGTTATGTTATATTTAGATAGAAGGTAAAAATTGATCATAGTAGATAATATATCTATTTACCCAAGTGGTGTGAGAATTGATGAATGTTGTATTTGATTTATAAAATGGAAAAAAAAAACAATAGCTTAACCAAAATCAAGATAATTACTTTCTTCAAATGCCTGAAACAATGAATCTGGAAGTTAGGTGGATACACCATTGAGCAGGTTAAAATGTTTAAATTTACCAATAATTTATCAATGGTTCCTCAAATTTCTGTAAGTCAACATGTTCACTTTGATTCCTTTTGAAGCATGACATTTTCACTATGGTATGTGTATGTTAGAAACCATGACCTGTGTTTTGGGAATTGCACCTGGTTTGGGAATTGCACCATTTCGGATCGCAAGACCCTACAATGAATAGTGAGGACAGCAGAGATCATGGGGGATGTTCTTCCCTCTGTCATGGATGTAAAACCAGAAACATTGTGGCTGACCCCCCCCCCCCCCCATACACACTCTTTCCTCTTCTGCCATCTGGAAAAAGGTACAAAAGCATTTGGGCCCACACAAACAGACTAACAGTTTCTTTCCACAAGCCATGAGACTCCTCGACAAAAAGAAACTGGAACCATAAATACTTGTGTATCTAGCTTTTTTTCCCTATTAAGTTCTTAGATTTAGAGCTATGTGTAGTTCTGTGTCCTGCTCTTTTTCTTTTTTATCTATGTTGTCTGATGTAGCACCTTGATCTGGGGAAATGTTGTTTCATTTCACTGTGTACTGTACCACCCCAAAAATTAAAGGTGTAACACTAATGGGAAACCTGGTATATGATACTTGAATTTGCCAGTGTGGGTAGTATCTTAGTTGGCATTTTTAACTTTTCTCAATGAAAATTGGAGAGTGATGCTTTCATGCACAAAGTTGCAGCATAAAACAACTTTGGACAATTTGCTGACAGACCTGGAAATAGATAAATTACCAAGCTGCAAATCCTCATGTTTACTGTTAACAAAATTTCCATCAGCAAAGAATAAGTAAATCTTAAGGCATATGAAATTGGCATATATGATTGCATGGCATGCCACTTGAGGGGAAAATGGTCCTGTATAACAATCTTTTTTTTCACAATCAACAGTAACACTTAACATATTTTGAGACAAAGGATATAACAAGCAATCATGCAAATGAGATTTCCAGAGCAAATTAAAGGTAGGAGATGTTGTGTAGAATGGCAATGAACCTTTGCAGTAATTTCAAAATACATTTTTTTAAATCTTTTACATTTAGCTAAATTGCAACAGAATTTTAAGCCTCTTGTGAGCTCCAACTTTAGTATCCGAACAAAGAACTAAGAATAATATATTCAAAGCAGGCATTTTAAAATTAAAAATGACATTTAAGAAAAATCTGGTTGTGGGCATTCAGATACTGTCAAACTAGAACTCCTAGCACCCTTATCCACTGTCCACAATTACTGGAACAAGGTAGAAATATAATTCAACATATTAAAGACCAAGTGTTTTTAAGATAATATATAAATATGCCCCAAGATTAATAATAATTTATTTTTCCATCATTCATAAATGATGACATTGTTTTATTACAGTTTTTAAAATGATGTTTATACTTTTATTCCATTTTATTCTCAAATAACAAAGCAAATAAATAGAAGTGAATGTATAGATGCTGTTGTGGCTTTAGATGAACTCTATGTGGAATGATGGTGATTTCTGATTATTAGTATGAATCATAAGGCTGTTCCCTTTAGAGAGGAATTTATTGCTGAATTGTCACAATGCATATGAATGAGTGTGTATGAGAGAGATAGGGAGAAAAAGGGAATGGAAGGAGAGGGAAAGGAATTGTAAAATATGGCATGAGAAATCTTCAGAGCAAATATATTAGTTTGTAGACAACATTATAACTTGAAGAGTTCTTTCATATTATAAATAAATAAATGGCATTGGATTGGAAATTATTTTGAATTTAGTTAGTCCAGGCCCTCTGTTCAACAATCAATCTGCAATTTGACATACTGCTGTAGATTGTCAATTGATTGTAATCCTCCTCTCTTTATACCCCTGGTCCAACTTCTTAACCATTACCTCACATTCCCTTCCTAGTTATTTTTTATATACTAAAAGTATTCCTACCAGACATACACAATGAAATGCAACAGTTTTGAGTATTGCTTCATTTTAATTTCATTGCAACTTTTATTGCTAAATTTATAAGCAATATAAATGTACAAACTGTAGTGGCGAAGAAATATGAGGCACGTGATACACTTGAATTCACAATATCAAGCACTTAACTGCAGGGTAATCAATTGCTATTCATTTAATGATATAACACAGGGGTGTCAAACTCAATTTAACTCAATTTAATTGAGGGCCACATCAAGGTTGTGTTTGATTTCATTTCATTTCATTTATTAAATTTATATACCGCCCCCTCTCCCTAAGGACTCGGGGCGGTTCACAGCAGATAA
>JAEANM010029642.1:0-10147 GCA_017656035.1 Myanophis thanlyinensis | reverse complement strand
ATAAATAAATAAATGCTATTGCTAAATGAATCACAGAATAAATCCAGAGTTCTCTCTCAAGGCATATTTCAGATACATTATTCAAGATATAAACTCCCTTGAGAAGTCCATAATACTAGAAACAGTGGAAAGAAAGAGAAGAAGGGGCGAATTAGGCAGATGGTCTGAATTACAGCAGTGATTGGAAGATCTGAAGAGCCAGGATGGTGACAGATTATCCTGGAGAAGATCTAACTACATGTCCACTAAGAGTAGACATTGTGATAATGTAGTATCAATCATTTTTTCCAACCAAGTAGGGAATACTAGGTTAGGAAAACTTGTCATACATGTTTAGTTGGGATGGGAAAATATCTTGGTCTAGTGTTTAAAGCACCATACAAAAAAATCAGAAGACCGAGTTTAAGTCCCATTTTAGGCATGAAAGCCAGATGGGTGACTTTGGCCAGTTATTCTCTCTCAGCTCAACTCAGCTCACAGCATTGTTGTTGTGAGTAAAATCGGACAACTCAAAACTCAGGCTTTATGACTGAACAGAGCATAACAGAAAACTGAAAAAGGCCAACCATTTCCAATGTCAAATGTCCTCACAACATTCTTTTTAAAAACATTCTGTAGATAGCTGGGCATATTTGTTGATGATTTTTTTTACTTGAAATTGCCATCTTCTAAAACAATATGTTTTATTTTCCAATAAAAATGTTTATCATGGAGGCAGTAGAAACAAACTCCTTTCTACTCCTGTTGTGATTGTGCTATGATTAAAATGAGTTTGAACATCCAAGCTGCATATGCTTTGAGTATTTCTATTTTTAAATCAAAACTATCAAATAATCTTTAGAGTGTATTCTAACATACTAAGAATGTAGATGCTGTTTTAATGTCTAGGTGGGGAGATATTATGATGATAGAGAGATGACATTTTTACTATTAAATTTAAAGTTACCAATCTGCCATCATCCATTGCAGACATCAGCTTTCCCAGCCTGGAATGTCTTAGTTATATATGAAAGCACAGTTCCATCACTACCAGACAATCTTTCCATGGGTTATATTAGTATGATGATAATTGGTCACACAATCACAGATGTTTAGCCTGGATTTGGTTTTTTTATTCAATGATCAAGTTCTTCCCAAGACCTGCAATAGACAAGGATAGACAGATGCTGTCTGATGGTGTGTCATTGCAGGTCAGAAGATTTTCCAATTATTATTATGGTTGGTCACACAGACAGCCAAATGCTTACCATTGGATTGACATTTGTATCTATCCATTGAGTCCTTCTCAAAGACCTGAGATAAGCAAATGTTATGACTATTATTATTAACTTTCAAAATATTATAAAACACAAATTGACCAATTGAAAGTATTATCATGGGAATAACAAGAAAAAAGATGTCTGTATGGCATGTCTGAACCATAACTGGGTGCCAATATGGAAAGTGTCTTGGAGATATCTCAATATATCAGCATAGAATTTTCTCCAGACTTTTAAAGCTATGAATACAGGAGTTTCTTTCTCACACGCATCTAATAAGTATTTGCAGAAACATAAACCTGTCAGTTAAAATGTCATTTTGTTTATTGTTCAAGTAAGACTTACCAAGGCTTCAACTGGTATAGGAAGACAAAAAAAATTGTGACAACAAAATCATTGAATCATTTCTTCTCCTCACTCACACCTCCCAATAATAGGAAAATGTTTTCGAGGGGTTGTGAAAACCTCTTGAAAGAATTTTAGAAGATAAAATCAATCTTAAAGTTCTCACCTTTGAGTGGCTGTTCGCTAATCCGAGGTGGGAAAATATATGTGGGTGTTTGGAAGCCTTGTTTGGGTCAAGGCTTATGCAAGCCGAGGAAAGAAAAGAATGTAATTTCCCATGGATAACATGGTAAAATGGAAGGAACGTAGTAGTGCCACAAAGTTTTGCTAATTGAGATCTCCCCACAAGTATCTTCAAACAGTACCTTTCAGTCTTTCAATGAAGTCAGTTGTCATGGTTAGAGCTGCCAAATATCTGGTGAAAAAAACAAAAGCAATCCTTGCCCAACAATTTAAAAGAACCCATTTTGGAGTTTATTTTTTCCCCTTTCTTTCTTTTTTAGTTTATAATATATAATACAAAAATACGAAAGAAAATAGTAGGGAAATAAGGGAGGGAAAAGGGAAGGGAAAAGTGAGCGGCAAACGGAAAAAAGAAAGAAAAGGCTTCTGACTTCCTTTGGTACAATAGGATAAGATAATAATATCAAACCCCAACTTTTTACTTTTTCATAATAATATAAACTAGCCATTTCTATTACAATGTTTGGGGGTTTTGTGCATTGTATCAGTCCAATAACATTTCAACCAAGATGAATGTTCTGCCCTAAAATTTATCCACCAGGCATATAAAGTTTGTAGCATCCAGAATTCCTAACCAATCATAGATATCCCACAGAAGAAAAGGGAGGGGGGGGGGGAGACAGTGAAATATACATCAGTATATCTAACCTGTATTTGTCCATCTTCATATGAGAATACATTTCATTTTTTATTTTTGTAGTTTAAAAGTTCTTTAATACGCATATTTTATACATGGCACTCACACTTTTGTCTTTCTCTCTGCTCTCTAAATCATTCCTTTTACTGGCTGCTGTTTCTCCTAGGTTTGAAGTGTTATTTTTGCATCCTTCCCTTTTTATTTTAAGATATAATCACACACTGATCAACCAATTTTTCTAATATTAGCAAATATCACAGTTCCAAAGATTAAGCAATCTGACAACCATAGAGAGAACCTTATCTAAAAATTATACACACACATATCACACAATCTTGATGGTCTTCTAAAAAGTCTACTGCTTCTAGTTGTCCTGTGAGTAAGCCTTGCGGTAAAATTTTCAGCTTTTTTCCTCTGTTGCTGGTTGCTTCCCCCAGCAAGAGCATCACCCTTCTGAGATGTAGCAGCTCCCACAGAAGAGAGAACTGCTTCACTGCATTCCAATTAAGCTGGAACCATTCTTGGATACTTGACATTTCTAATCAAGCCTCTACTATCTTGGATGTTAATTAGCTCAATGCTCTGAAGGATAGCACATTTTTAAATGTTGGCTGAAATTTATCTTTAGTTAAATGTTTTTGATTAGACTTCAACATACTGTCAACAGAACCAATGATTCGAATGGAATTTAGCAGGCTATAATCCAATCGTATGGAAGACATTAGACTCAAACTAGGTTTAAAATATTTCATTTCAATGGGGTTTTGAAAATGTCCATGATAATTCTCAGCAGCATTCCTATTTGAACCTTTGAAATTTCCAAGACCCACAAATGACAATGTGGAATATTTTCTCACAAGTAGGACACTTGGGGAAGTGGCCTAGATCAGGGGTCCCCAACCCCCAGGCTGCGGTCCACTACCAGGCCTTGAACTGTTGGGAGTGGGCCATGGAGATGGTAGGTGGGTGAAGCACATGCATTTCCACTTGCATGAGTGGGTGGGCACACGTGCATGCTGCTTCCACAAATGGATCCGGGTGCATTGTGCGCTTGCCCACCGCTCCTGTGGAACCATCCCCCCTCCCCATCAGCCTGAAAAACTGGAAAGGTTGGGGAACTCTGGCCTAGGTTACTATTAAAATGTTTAAAGCATGAATACAGTATGTCACTGTCATAAGACTAGAATTTGAGGGTTTTTAAAAAATGGCTTGACAATAGAATCAAGACAGACTTAATCCAATCCTTTAACTTTGTATTTTCCATACCATAAGTTATGCAATAGTCATTGCTTTACAGGAGTTCCAGCTTTAATCAGTTTGTCTCCATCAAATACCTTCTTAATGTACTAACTAGAATCCTCTCAAGTGAGGTTGGTGGCATCCATGAAAGCTTAGTGTATCATAACTTAGTTGCAAGAGGAAATTCCATATATAAAAGAAGGACAATCACTTAAATGAGAAGTTGTTCTTGTCTCTCCCAGAGACAGATTACCCTTTCCTCTATGCTAATGTTTCTTAACCTTGGCAGTTTTAGGATATGTGAACTTCAACTTCCAGAATTCTGCAGCCAACAAGATTAAAGTCCATACTGTATATCTTGAAATTACCAATACTGAGAAACCCTGCTCTATGGAAATCACAAGGAGATTTTGTTTAAAAATAATAAAATATTTATTTTTAAATAAATGTAAAAATAATAAAAAGGAATTGAAGTTGGGGAAAGCCTGGTAACAGAATCTGAGAAAAAACAAGTTCTCATCATCCTGCTCACTGACCTCTGAATAGTCCCAGAAATTTACTAGAAGCTGAAGAAGTCCAAGAAAGAAAGTAGAGAACTTTTGCTTCAGAAAAAGTCTTACTTTTATGGAAATAGTTAAACCTCTGGCTAGGAGACAGCATCTGTGGAATGGAATCTAAACCTAAGATTTTTAATTCTATGTACAATTCAAGACAATACATGGAATTTTTTTTTAAATTTTTATTTTGGATTTGTTATCCCACCTTTATTATTTTTTATAAATAACTCAGGGCACAAAACAATATTCCTCTGTCCTCCTACTTTCCAAATAACAACCCTGTGAAGTTGACTGTAAAAAAACTGACTTTTGTAATAGAGTTGTCAAAGTCTATTTGTTCCAACAGGCCAGTTTGGCCTAAGTACTATTGGTTGGGGGTTTTAAATTATTTTTAAATCAGTTTTTTTAAATTTGTAATTTTTAACTGTTTTAAATTTTTAAATTTATAATCTTTTATATCAGGTTTTTAATTTGATCGGCCACCTAAATTAGTTAATTTTAATTTGTTTTTAACTGTCATCTATGTTGTATTTCTTTTAGACGGCTGTACATCGCCCCGAGTCCTTCGGGAGAGGGGGGCGGTATAGAAATTAAATTAATAAATAATAGTAACAAATAAAGTCTGGAATGCTCTACCTGATTCAGTTATCTCAGCTACAAATTCTCAGTTTCAGTCGCAAACTGACTTCTGTGGACCTTACATCATACCTAAGTGGTCAGTGGAGGGGGCATGCATAAGTGCACTAATGTGCCCATCGTCCCTGTCATTGCATTTTATATTCTTCTATTTGTGTTTTCGTTATTGTTTGACAAATTCTAATAAATGAATTGGGCCCAAGTCACCCAGCCACTTGCATGCCTAAAGCAGGATTAGAACTTACAGTTTCTTGGCTTTTAGCCTGCTGTCTTAACCAATAGACCAAACCAGACCAAATGTTAACCTTTTATTCAATTGTCAGGACTGTTTATACAGCTATAATTTTTCTGAAAAATTGTTTAAAAATGCCTCCAGTGTTTGAGTAATGAAAATGTCCATTTCTAGAAAACCAGTGCCATCTTGTGGCTTGCCTGATATTTTATTATCTTTTTTTCCTTTTTTTAATTCCTCAGGATTGACCTGAGTAGGTCACTTTGTATCAGAATCTCTTTACTCCGAATGTTTGTATTTCAGTATTTAAGAGATTGATACATTTTATGTTTTGTTTTTTAAAAAAAATAAAGTTTAATTTTGTTCATTACTTATGAGATTAGGCTATCACTCCCAATAGCAGGGCATTATTATTTCAATTTGTTTTTATCTCTTAATTACCATAAATGACCTAGTTCTTCTGCATGCTGGTTATCAAATGAGCAGCAGATAAAATGCCCCTCAGGAAGATAGATGGCAGCAACAGAAATAAAGAAAGCAGAAACTGGGGCCAGAGTTGAAAACCTAAGGTCTTCTAGTAGAGGAGATCTGAGGTCTTTGTCTTCCCATTTTGCTAATTCAAACAATCTGCTAAAGCTTGGTTGGCTTCTACTTGAAATGGCATCTTGGACTAAATTGGCCCAACAGAGTTCCTATAAGGAGAATTTGTGTGCATAATTATAATGTGTCCTATACCAATAATAATATAGGAAAGACTTGTGAAATTGCTTTCTGAATTTGCTGCTACTTTGTTCCCATATAGTGTTTTTCTCACATGCAAGATATCCTTGAGATAGATAAAAATATTGCAAAGATTGATTACTAGCATGATAAAACTGAAAGTAGTGAATCAGCATTTGTCAAATAAGAATAGCATTTTTTTTCATGGAAAATGAATGTGGTAGTGGAAGATCCCCCAGACAGAGAATTTGGCCTCCTATTTCCTTTGCAATTAAAATCTCTTATGCCTTTATTGTCCACATATTGCTATTTGTTCCTAAAAGGATTTTGTGGTTGGAGTGGGTGGAAGGCGACTTGACTGTAATGGGATGTGCATTTTGATCCCACAGTTATTAGGTTTCTTAGTTCTCAGCTTAGATGCCTTGATTCAATATTTTACAAATTGTTTCTACTAGATTACAAAGGCGGTTTATAATTTCTAATGTAGACAAGAAATAACAATAAAGCAAAATAGTCAGAGCCATGTATATTGAAAATCATATTGTATTAAAATTATATCTACATTGAAGAAAAGACTTTAAAATAAGCAATTTACAATATAAACTAAACACAGTAGATATTTAGGTTTAAAGTCAAAACATTCCACCAAATTTTTCTAGAGAAGAATTCTAGCAGCCATTAGTTGGAACAGCAGTGTTTATACATAATATTACCATATATTAGAAAGACTTAGCTATTATGTGATATTAAATCTATTTGGATAATAATAGTTTTTTTTAACTAGGTAAGAAAAAGACTCGTACTTCCAGAAGTATTAAAATGAAAGGAGACTAAGCAAACTTGAGTAAAAACCTACTAGTACAGTAATGAAAATCTCCCACTGGCTTGAGTAATTTCTCTAGCCTTATAGAAACTTCATTTTTTTTCTTGAGAATTCTTTGAAGAAAAAAAATATCTACATTTTGAAAGCTGATGCTGAGCAAAATTTCTGAGCATGTATTGGATTTTCCTCCCTTCACCGATGAGAGATTTTGCTGTACGTTATATCTTAATATCCTTTCAATATTCCCCTACTATTTTGTTAGAAAAAACTGACATTTCATTGAAAATGTGACTTTTGTTGAAATGCGGTGGCATGTCTTCATTCCTCACTCCCCATCTTCCCTCCTCATCCAATCTGGAGTTTATCTTGAAGGACAGAAAACAACAAAATTGTCTTCTGCTTGGTGTGATTTTATAGCTAACAGGCTACTATTGTCCCATGTGATGCAACTTTAGGACTGGAATACTGCTATTACAGAGGATAACTTCATTCCTAGAAAAACAATAAATCCCAGCTACCTAACTTGTGTTCAGTACTCAATATTTAACAAAAGCTTTCCAGCAAATTTGACCAACATCCTTATGACACATGATTTCAAATATCTATTGGCTACAAGTAAATATTACAATGCATGTATCAAAGAATGGCATGTATAACAAATTCTTCCAAATCTTTATCCAATGTTCATATAATCATGTACTTAATTTTTTTTATTCATGTCCAAAACATGATTATGCCAACCCTATAGCACTATCCCTAAGCCTACTTTTAATACTAAAGATGGCAATGAGTTACATGTTCACACTTTGGCTTCATAATGATTTAGATTCTAATTCAATCAGGTTTCCACATTTAAAAAATTCCCTTCTTGTTGGCATTCCTGAGGTCTTAACCACACGAGTGCCAGATGTTTGCTAAATTGTAATGTCTTCCTGTAAGGAAATGCCTTTAGTTTTGTCATTATACCTTTCTATATATCATCATTATGTGCTTCCAGAGTGCTGCTGAAAGACATTGTGGATCAATTTGGGAGGGTTTTTTTTTTCTTTATAGCAATTCTGAGATAAGAAGGTTAGAAATAGAAGATGATGTCATTTGGACATTTAGCAGAATTCTGAATAAGGCAGTTTGACAGCTTAATAGAAGTCTGGTATGGAAGAAACCTTTATTTTCTTTAAAAAAAACATGTGGTAAAATAAGGCAGTAACATTTGTTGGAGTTAGGTAGCACTATATACAATAAACTCTTTGCAACAAGACATGCAAAAGATGTTTAACTAGACAAAAGATGGCTAGGCCAAATGTTAGTACACTGCTAATAAAATGTTGAAAAAGCAGAGAATCAGTGAAAAATGAACCAGTTTTTCTAAAAAGTTTAGAATTTAAGGAGATCTTTGTTTTTTTTTTAAAAAAAGATCTTATTATGCTGTCTGTATTACAAAATATTAACCTTCTCAAAATGGTTAACCTTCTTAGTTCCTGGTCAAAGAATGCTGAACACTTTAGTTCAAGTGAATTTTATAAAAATACCCATTCATACATGCATGATCAGTTTTGTTTTGTTTTTTGAGAAAACTCAGTATTTACTTCAAAAACTGGCTGGTTTTGCAATACAGATGCACATTGAGTCTCTCAGAAAATAATAGAGTAAATTTACTCTCATATCACACCCATTCTGTGCTCACCCCGAATTATGTGGGAGGAGAACTCATATTTGTCATGACTCCTGTACCCACACATGTTACATTCAAAAGGGTCACGAAAACCATGACATCCCATATGGATAGTGAACATAACATAATCCAAGAAAAGAACACGGCAGTGATCACATCTATAGAATCCAATGGGTTCCCCTTCTTTGTTGAAGACTTTCAAGACATCACAAGGACAAACAGTTGGTTGTCTGAACATGTCATATGCTCTAGGGAGTTCCTTGAAAGTCAGGAGTCCATTCCTGGCCTGCAAAGGAGGAGAAACCATTTGATTTTGAAGGTAGGCATGATTCTGGTTCTCTTCTTGATTGTTATCTGAATCTGTAGAATGTTGACCACTATTGTTTGGAGAAAGGCCTTGCTCAGTAGGTATCTTGTCTCTCGGTTGGGTGTCACTCTTTTCCATTTTCAGCGGGTTATTATTGGGTATTTCAGTATGAGTGAATGTAAGAGGGTACAGGCTGCTGATAACAGGCACCATCTCTGAAGTTGGAGCAGTTGAGGTCTGCACAAGTGAGCGTGCTGGTTCTGCACCAAGATAGCCAATGGCATTGTTGAAGGCTTGCTCCACCATGGATCCTGGCAGCATAGCCTCTCTCTCCTTTTCATATAAAAAGCCATGGCTGTAATTCACTTCAAAATTGGGATGTTTTTCACCTATAGAAGAAAATAATACTTGAGGAATTAGAAAACAATTTCCAAAACTGCAATATTTGTGATGGATGAAGGAGTCACACCTTTGATGAGCAGCACATAAATTTAATAAACAAAAATTCTTCGCATGCTTTCTAGCTTGATTCAAGTCCTGGAAAATTATCTTTAAAGTAATACAGAAAAGGAAAAAAAATCAGCAGGTAAATGCTGCACAATATGGACTCTGTATTTTAGAAATAAAATCATGGAATCAGGGTGAGCAGTTTTCATCAAAACTGCTGACACAGGCAACTTTTTAACCTGCAGCAGACAATACTTTCATATTAAAACTTTCTAAGCTACATAATAGAAACTAGAACAAAACCTTGAGATATTTATCACTGGCAGAACTATGAGTCAAGGACCTCCAATGTTCGGTGGATAGGAGTGAAACCATACACTCACGTTTCTTTAATAATGTGCTTGAGAGTGCTGACAGCTTATTGCCAATCTCAAGACCCATCTGATAGTTCAAAGGAATTTTTAAAAATCCCCACAACATGACATTTCACTATGACTCATAATACCTGTTCTAGAAAACATGAATCAAATAATATTCTTCAGCTAGGTTCTCAAGGGGCATCCTGAATTTATGCCAATATGTTTGCCACCCTCCAAGTTGCTGGGATGTGAGCAAAAGTATGTCAATATACTAACTTGCTTGGAATAGGGTAATAATTTCTGTGGCAAAACTGAGATTTGTTCACACTTGTTGAATTTTGGCCAACATGTGCCTGAATGTACTAGTCTTATCTTTACCATTAGTAGTAAATGTCCCATATGGCACACAGATACTAAGGCTGGTGCTATAGTCTACCCTTCCCTTATCAAAAATGCATTATGCAAAATCCTTGAATGACCAAAGCCATGTTGGGCAGTAGAGGTCAATTTTTAGGGGGCCATCTGTGATAAACATGGTACAGATACTCCTTGATTTATGACCACAATTGAGCCCAAAATTTATGTTGCTAAGTGAGAAATTTGTTAAGTGAGTTATGCCCCCTTTTATGACTTTTCTCATTACATTTTATTTATTTTATTTCTTTATTTAT
>JAEANM010029641.1:0-10147 GCA_017656035.1 Myanophis thanlyinensis | reverse complement strand
CCTTCCTTCCTTCCTTCCTTCCTTCCTTCCTTCCTTCCTTCCTTCCTTCCTTCCTTCCTTCCTTCCTTCCTTCTGGCATGCTAATCCTATCCTGAACTATTGATTTGGAAATAGTCTTCACTTCAAGTGCTCTGTAGCCAGGCAGGAAGAGCTGAGCTGGTTTTTTTTTTTTTTTTTTTTGCAAAATCTACCTGAAATGTACGTTATGGGAATGGCACCACCTGGTGGCAGGCGAGCCCATTCAGCACTGCAACTAGAAGTAGGCAAACAGGTGAGATGCTACCCTGACAGAACAATTTTCTTCCTTGGGGGAGATTTTTCTTTTTGTTCTTACAATGCTTTTCTGCTGGAGGTACTTGGTGGAGAATTTATTTGAATGCAGAAGTATTAACCCTGGTAGATGAGTGTTGGCTGGCTGAGGGAATTCTGGGAGTTAAAAGTCCACCCACCTTACGTTGAGACACATTGCCTTAGATGAGCACTGATGGTTTCTGGACATTTTTCTTTCAAGAACTTTCCTTCTACAGAGCAATTTTGCTTGCAGCTGGCCGGATGCCCGTTTTCTTGCCTTAATCGTCATGCAACCCTGAAATGTAACTCCTAATCTCATAATTTCTCAAATGCAGCATGGGACCCAGTTGGGCCGTCTCCCTCCGTGCCCCGTTGGTCTGAGAAAAGGGACTTGGCTGAAGACATGATAAAACATCAGGGGTTTAGTTCCAAGAAAAAGAGATCAAAATGAAATAAAGCGATGAGGTGAATCATCAACTTGTCAGGAAGCACTGTGGAATTTAACAGCCAGCCTTAGCACTTTTGGGTAAGAAAAAGGTTATTTTTAGCCCACTGGAGGTATCAGAAATGTTGGTTTATAGAAAAACAGATGAAAATGATTCCCCACCCCCACCTTCCAAAGGTTTGCTGCATAAGTCCCTGGAGACAGTTTTCTACATTTTCATAAATCCGTGCAAATAATACTTAGGGTTGCCATTTTCTCTTTCAAAGTTAAATGAAAATCTCAAAGAATCTAGGAAAACCCATAGGCCTGAGAGGTAATTTAAAATATGATTGACCACCAAATTTAAAAAAAAACCCATGCTGTGGGATTTTGATCTGGCCCCAGTGCTGGCCAACATTTTTAGAAATCTTTTAGGTGAGGATAGAAAAAGGAAATCCATCCTTAGGATAGAAAAGATGCTTAGTAAGTAGGTAGAGCCTCCAAAAGTGAAAGGCAATCACCAATTCCCCTTAAGAGAGGCTCGGGGTTCAAAGGCCTCTTGCCCTACTTGGACAGTGTTTCCCTTAATGTCCATTTAAGAAAAAGGATCATTAAATAGGAGAAAACAGGTTGCAAAGATGCGAGATGGTTATCCTGGCTCTGCAGTTGTCCTTATAAGAAAGATCTGGGCATCTGGACAGGGTGGGCAGGTAATCCCCCACTTACAACTGCTCATTTACTGATGACTCAAAGTTACGATGGCACTGAAAAAAAGTGACTTACGGCCATTTTTCACAGTTACCACCTGTGCCGCACCCCCCATGGTCACATGATCGAAATTCAGATGCTTGGCAACTGCTTCGTACTTACGACCTGTGTCCCAAGGTCGCGTGATCCTCTTTTGACAAGCCAAGTCAACAGGGGAAGCCAACAGATTCACATCACAACTGGGTTACCAACTTATCAAGCGCAGGGATTCTCTTAACGGTGGCAAGAAAGGTCGTAAAATGGCGGCAGAAGTCACTAATGAATGTCTCACTTAACAACAGACATTTTTTGTGACTGTAAGTGCCGACTCATGAATAAATTATAAGTGCATTGGCAACATTTAACAAACACAGCAACACAGGAGCTCTTCCCCCGTGGCAGGCAATTCGACGTTCCCACGGGGCTTGGCGTGTTATGCAAACACAACACTCTTGAGTAAGCACTTACGAAGCCTACCCCAAGAGTGTCCAGCCCTGGCAACTTTTAAGACCTACGGACTTCAGCTTGGCCACTGATCCATATTTATGACGGTTTCAGAGTCCTGAGGTCACGGGCTTTCCTCTTTTTGTGACCTTCCACATGCAAAGTCCACGGGAAAGCCAGACTCACTTCAGATTAAATGTTTCACTTAGTTAATGTTTCATTAACATTTCATTAAATGTTTCACTTAAATTTTGGGTTCCATTGTGGCCATGCCTGCATTGAAAGATCTCGACTCTCCTTAACAACAAAATATTCCAGCTATTTTAAGGAATCCAGAAATCCTGTCCGAAACGGCTCCAGAAGAGTGGTGTGGAATATTTGGCTACGGCAGAGCCACAAAAAGAGCCAAATACTTTGTGCTAAGTAAGGGGCTGCTGGTTTCTGCATTTGCCCACTCTTTGCGTAATATAACACAGGAAATACCATTCCCTCTGGAGATGCCATTAACAGAATAACTTTGCAACGCCTGTATTTTAGTAAAGTGCTGATAATCGTTCCATCTGGCATTTATTTCATTTTTTTTATTTTTTAAATATTTACCACCAACTATTGGAAGTCTTTAGCTGCTGCAGAAGAGATGTGCTTCAGAAAGGGCCAGAATGTGGATTTTAGGAAACGGTTAACCGTCAGGCACATTGACGTGATTAAAAGATTCGAGCCGGTTTAGAGGCATCAAGGTTTCTATATAGACATGGCTGCTTTAGAGGGATGGACTTTGGTCACCAGACTACAAAAAAGAGGTTGAGATTTAAAAAAAAAGTTCAGAGAAGAGCAACTAAGATGATCAAAGGCCTGGAGACTAAACCGGGGCAACATGATAAGGACAAGAAACAATGGATGGAAACTAATCAAGGAGAGAAGCAACCTGGGATTAAGGAGAAACTTAATGTGCCATGATGAATAAAATTTGATTTGATTTGAAACTTCCTAACAGTGGAACAGCTTGTCTCTAGAAATCATGGGCGCTCCATCCCTGGAGGTTTTAAAGAAGAAACTGGACAGTCACTTGTCTGAGATGGTATAGGTTCTCCTGCTTGAGCAGGGGGCTGGACTAGAAGACCTCCAAGGTCCCTTCCAGCTATTATTTTCTTGTCCCTGAATTTTATCCTGTAAGCCCAGAGGTGTTTGAAATGAGAGGCGGCTTAATAGTGTAGCCTTCACCAATTCCGTTTCCTTGTTGGTGTCTGTGCACAATTTGGGACTATTTGACGTCTAGCAAGAGTCGGGCAATTTAGGTGCCCCGTTGCTGGAGCAGTTCATGGTGCTGGAACCCAGGAGAGGGTTGCCCTCAACTTTTCAAATCCTAAATTGAGGCTAATTTCATGCAAAATTTATCTATGAAACTTAGAGCACATTTTAGAGTAAAATCAGCAAACGATCTGTCATCTTGACTCTAGTGAAGACAGAAGGAGGTGGTAGAGCATTCAAAAGTCTTCTATAATGTAGTAAGCTTTTGGGGAGTCCACTGGGATTCATCTGGGCTTTGAAGAAGCAGGATAGAAGAAGATGGTGCTATTCAACTTGGATCTTGGAGAAGACTCCTTAGAATACCACGGATAGCCAAGAAAACAAACCAACGGATCAGGCAACAAGTCTGTGTTTTGGCTCAGCACATCACCCCAGAGATGTCCTTGCCATTGACTAGTCCTCTCTCCTGGGAGAACTGGGGCAACTGAAAGGAAAGACAAACAGCCAAACTCTCGAGGAAGGCAATTCTTTGGGGATGTTTCTTGACACAAGTGGGAGGTTTGTTCAAAAACACGATGTTGACTGGGTTCTCTCTGGACTTGTGACACCTTGAACCACCAGAAGAGAATATTTGTAGCTCAGGGTTGAACTGTGCAGTCTTTGGTTCTCTGTGAGCTTAGTGGCTTTCTTGCAGATCTTTCATGACCCATCAGATGATGTTCCCTAGTTGGGTAATGAAACATCTGCAAGAAAGCCACCAAGGACTCCAAACAGCCTTGAAGCCGGAAGATATGGGGTTCAGCCATGAAGTTCAGGAGAGGGAGCTGGTTTTGGTCCTTGGCTTCAATGGTGGCTCATTTCAGCAGGAACGTATTTCCACCTGGAGCAACGAGCCATTTGGCTGGCATGAACAATCATCTCCTAGCTGGTAGCACAAGAATTGGATTGCTAGAAGGCGGCTTCTCGTTTCAGGGTTTAGGTAGGAACACAACATTTGGCTACCCATATCAAGCAGTTGGTCGATCTCAGTGGACTTGGAAAAATAAATATGGATACAATTATCCATGTCTCTACCCTAATCCTAGTTTGATTTTCATTGGCAATGGGATTTTCCCATGCATTTTATTGTGATCCATAAACAACTCTGAACGAAAAGCTGTCACCGTGGCTTTCCTTAGAGGACCTCTATCCCTGACATTAGTTTTTAGCTGTGACTCCAAGGAGACCTAACTCTAACTGTAATAGTAACGCTAATCCTAATCTTAACTATAATCCTAACCTTAGTTTACTGTGACAGATAAATATGGATATAATAATTATGGGTAGAGCCCTGGCACACTTCCTTGATGGAAAAGGTGGGAATGAAGATGAAGAAGAATCTTTTGCATGCATGCCAAGGCCCAGATGTAGTCTTAATTCACTCTTGAGTAATCTAATTTGTGGACACAGCTGCTCAGGTAGGCATGCTCCCACCAAGGTTCATCAACTGTGAAGGATGGGCAGCCCTCATTCCCTTCTCCAGCCCTGAATTAATGGTTTTTTCTGAAGATGGAGGTGTGGGCCCAAGAGCACCCCGGAGACAAGGAGCAATCCCAGAATCTTTCTGGGTTCACACCTCAAAATTTCACCCCAGAGGACCCCAAAGAAGTCCCTACTGAATGTCTTCATCTCAGTCTCCCCAGCTGAAGCCAACAGTCACAGCTGGGACAAGAGGAGTTCAAGCTGTCTTAGGTCCAGAAGAAGACTTCTGTTTGGTGAAGATAGAAGAAGGACCAATTCCAAGTCAGCTTTGCTCATCCCTTGGTCCCAATGGAGCCAGTTCTGATTTTGTCTTCCGTACAAAATCTACCACCTGGTAAAAAAGGAAAACGAGGGAGGGGGCAGAAGTCACCACTGGGGGCCTCTTCCTTCAAATCAAATCAAATCAAATCAAATTTATTCATCACATACATATACATACATAATACTTCCCATCTCCTTTGGGTTCAGCTGATGGGGGAGGATGGGAGTTGTAGTCCTAAACGGCCAGGTTGAAGGATGCAGCAGCAAGTAGGATGGGTGGAAGTTGGATTCCTGCAAAGGGGGAAGGAGGTTGAGCTGGGAGGGGATGATGGGTTGGGTGTAAGAATTGGGGGAGGAGAGTGAGGCTGAGTGCTGCTGGCAGGGGAGGATGGGCACTGTTGTGGCCCAGCCCCTCTGGAGGCTTGTGAGTCCCCCTCCCATCACCCTGAAAGATAGGGCGGTCTCAACCTCCGCCTCCCAGACGCCCCCTGCCTCTTGCTCCCCCTCTCTACCACCACTACCACCGCCTTTCCTCCTCCCTCCCCTCTTTCCTTTTCTTCCTCTGTCTCCTTCTCTTCTTTCCTCCTCCCCTCCCCTTTTCCTCCCTCCCTCCCTCCCTCCCTCCACTCTTTCCATCACCTCCTCCTCTTCTTCCTCTCTGCCTTTTCTCTTCAACCCCTCTCCCTCTTTTTCCTCTCTCCCACTTTCCCTTTTTCCTCCTCCTCCTCCCTCCCCCTCCCTTCTCTTTCCTCCTCCTCCTCCTCCCGCTGCGTGCGCGTGAAGGCGAGGGCTGGGCGGGGGCTGCGGCCGCCTTTCTCCCCCGCCCGCCGGCCGGCCGGTCCCGTCCCGTCCCGTCCCGTGGCTGCTCCGAGGCGGCGGCGGCGGCGGAGGCGGCGGCCGCCCTTGCGCTTCCTGCCCAGCCGGGGCTGAAGGGCGGCGGGAGGGCCGGCGGGAGGGAGGGCGGGGGCTCGGCCGCTCGCCTGCCCTTCTCCTCGCCCGTCTCCGGCCCGGCGGCGGAGCAGCAGCGCCTGCATTGCAGAAGCCGCCTCGCGCCCCTCCTGCCCTCCGCCGAGCGGCCGCCGCCTGGCCCAGCCCGGAGGGATGCCGGCGCTGCGCTTCCCCGCGGCAGGTAAGGAAGGGCGGCGCGCCAGCCGGCTCAGACCCGCTCCGCCCGGGGGGCTCCGGGAGGGCGCCCAGGAGGGGGCAGGGAGGCCGGGGGTCCCGCTCGCCCCCCCCGCCCCCCCCCGGCCCAGCATCCTCGCCCAGCCGGCCCGGCGAGCTCCCCCCTCCCCTCCGTGGGATGCGGCCGGAGGGGGCCAGTTGCCCGGGGGTGGGGGGCAATGGAGGGGGGGCATTCCACTCCCCCCCCCGCCCGGCTGGGAAAGAGCCAGAATGTCACACCTGGCTGTCCCCGTCTCTATGGCGACCAGGTGAGGAGGGCCAGGACCTCCGGAGGCGGCTGAGGCTTTGCATCAGGTCTTCGGGAGGGGGGGGGGCTCCCCTGGAAGGTCGCCTTCCTTGCCATCTCCCCCCCCCTTTGTTTTTAAATAAGGGGCCCCTTGCTCTGACCTGGTCCGATGACGTCATAAGGCAAGAAACTCCTGCTCCGTCATCACCCCCCCTCCCCTCCCCTCCCCTCCCCCCATCCCAGGCAGTGCAGAGATGGAGAAGGGAAGGAGTCACATGGGGGGGGGGGGAAATGTTCATGTGCATTTGGAGCATTTTAAAAGATCCCAAATGACCAAGTGGCAATTTTAGATAAATCCGGATGATGGGCTTGCTTGCAGGGATTCCTGCGAGAAAGGCTGGATTTTAAGCCAGGAAGGAAGGAAGGACGCTGGAATTCATCCTCAGGCATTAACGGGGCCCACCTTCCTCTTCCGGCATCTTTTATTTTTAATTTTTGGGTGGGGAGCCATTCCTAGCTCACCCCAGCTGAAGGCTTAATTTCTGCCTTGGATGCAAAGAATTTCTCTCTCTCTCTTTTTTTTTTTTCCCTGAGAAAGGTTGTGGGTGACTTTAGACGAGAATCCCACTGACCCAATTGAGAGAGAGAGATTTCAGCTCAGCTTTGCATCCCCGGGTGTCAAAACAGCCTGTGAAGGAAAGGTGTTCTCAAGGTGATCACAGATAGATAAATCATAAGGGGGGGGGGGGAGATAGCAGCCAGGGATGGGAGGTGCATATGTTTGTGTATGTGTGTGTGTGTGATTTTAATATTTCCTTGCAAGGCAAAATGACCTCTAAATTTATTTTTTACTGATAAAATAAAAGTTAGGCCGGAGAGGTGAGTTGTCATCCTTTGGTGGGAAGGTGAGGACACCTGAGCTTAAATAACATATTGCAGACTGCTTAAGGCCTTGTTGTCAGTAAATATGCAATTATATGCAATAATTGTGTATCAACTTCATACCTCAAAATACTCACCCTGAAACTATATTATTGGGCAGATGTTCTAAGACAGGGGTCTCCAACCTTGGCAACTTTAAGACTTGCGAACTTCAACTCCCAGAATTCTGGGAATTGAAGTCCTCAAGGTTGGAGACCCCTCCAACCTTCTAAGACATTATTCCTCAGCCTTGGTGACTTGAAGTGGGTGGACTTCAACTCCCAGAATCCCCCAGCCAGCTGTGCTTGAAAGACTTTGGTTGAAGACCTAATAATTCCTCACAAATTGCAATTTCTGAGAGTGCACAAGGGCTCGTTGATCTGTAGCTCAGATGCATTAAAAAAAATGATTCTTTTAAGGGAAATCACCAAAGATCTACCAGGAGCATCATTTGAACTCTTCCTGATTTGGCAACCTAAAGTTCATTTTCAAATAATAAATCCACGCATCATCTTTTGGGGAAGAGAAATCTTTGTGTCTTGTCAGTCCTGACTCAAAACAGTAGATGGGAGGCCTTCATTTTTCCCACCAAAGGCCAAGACAACCTTGTTGAAGCTGACAAATGTGTGTTTGTGTTTTTAAACATGGCTTCTTGGCAATAAGGAGACGGGCCCAATCTTTTGATAGGGCTTGCTTTATGCTTGTCGTATTGATTAAGTCTTCCTTCCCAAAAATATAATTGTGTGGGAGTTGCTAATGGTATGGAAAACTCTGTAAGATTTTCCTTCCATTTTCCTTCTTCCCCCAGCTGTTTTCCATTCCCCTAACAGTCAGCATTTGCAGGCTGCTAAGTACAATTTGTCCTTCCAGAGCAAAGATTCCCTTCCATTTTTTAAAGATAGCTAAAAATACCCACGCATGCCCTTTTGCAAATCTTGAAGTCAACCTGCTGAAATTTCACAAGTTTTTGCATGGATGTTATCTTGCCGGCTACCTGAGCAAGGATACAGGCTGGTCATCAGAAACCGAAAAGGTGATGAATCCCAGAAATATTTGCTAATGTGCTTCTCTCGTCCATGATAAGTGATCACGTTGCAGTCCGAAAAAACAAACTTTGTGCCTTTTCAAATAATGCTTACCTTAGAACCTTTGTGTGTGCGAGCATTCATCACTCTCTGTCAGAGAGCTTATATAATCGCTTTGCTGGTAAATTTCAGATTAGCCAAGGATTTTAAGGTGTCCCCCAGTCATACTGATAAATTAGGAATTATTAACGCTGTATCTCAATGCCTGATTAGTCGGGAATTAAATCTCCTTGAATCCTGTGTGTTGTTTATCAATGTCTGGTTAATCAGTCATTTTGGAAACATATACTAAAGAGAAAAGAAATAGGAGAGTTTCATTTTCTTGTTATAATTAATACCCCATAAAAAAGGGACTTCCTAGAGATGGTTTGGATAAGAGCTAATGACATTCGGGGAACACGGTTGGGAAGTATTTTAAATTCTCTTTAGCCTATGAGGATTCCCTAATGAAACACAGCCCTGAAATGATTGCAGGAAACGGTAGTTTAAATTGGTCAGGTTTAAAGAAAGCACCGCAGCTATAAATGTTTAAAGTCTTGGCCACAGGATGTGTTTTATGTCAAAGGTTTCGATAGCACAATCGTTAAATCCAAAGCATGCCAGAGAGAGTTAAGTTGCTTATTTGTAGGTAAACAGGTCTATGGGATGGTATTTTGCATCTCACATTGCCAGCTGTAAATTAATGTCCAAAAATGATTGTATGTATGTGTATGTATGTATGTATGTATATTTTACTGAGGAATTTAACTTCTCAGTGCTGAGGCCAAAAGAAATCTAAAATGGTCAAGGAAAGGTAGGATAGTTTTATTCTTTTAACCACAAATCTTTTCTTTTGGTCCCTGCATTCCACATATTTGTGGCTGTTTTATATCATCTATGTATGCAGATAAGAGGACTAGCTGCTAACATTGCATAACTGAATCTGTCTCTCTATAAAATGTAATGAACTCTGTTGATGGCAGCAGTTTCCTGTTTCCAGTTTCCTATTGCCCTTTGAGATTCTGACAAAAAAACAGCAGAAATTGTCTTTCTATGTCAGTGTTTCTCAACCTTGGTGACTTTAAGATGTTTGGACTTCAACTCCCAGAATTCCCCAGGCAGGTTTGCTGGGGAATTCTGGGAACTGAAGTCCAAACATCTTAAAGTCACCAAGGTTGAGAAACACTGTTCTAATTTTATCCTTTCTGAGGATTTTCTCTCTGCCACATTGATTTTGGAATAGTCAACATTTAAACCAGTTAACCTGTTTTTGCTTTGGCATCCCCTGTTTTAGACGGCTGATGCAAATAAGCATCCGATAGCAAATGTTTTTAAGACTGAGGAAGCCAAAAATAAACAATGCTTCAATTGAAAGCTCCAATAAAACCCCAGCCAGAAATTGAATGAGACAGTGATGCTGGCAGACAAGTTGGAGATAGATTTATTTTTTTTATTTTTAAAAAGAAAGAAAAAAAATGGACATTGTTGGGTATTATTTATTGGAACTATTCAATAAAGTGGCTTGTTTAATTTCGTTGCGCTCTAGAACGCTAAAAGAAAATGTTCAGGTGTACATTTAAACCAGTCTTTTTCAAACTTGGCAGTTTTGAGAAATGTTGGGTTCAACTCCCAGAATTCCCCAGAATTCAGTCGAAGTCCACACATTTTAAGATTACCAAGGTTGAAAAATTTCGTTTAATCTACATAACCTCCCAGATGACTTCCCCTAAAGCAGGGGTGGGCAATTACAGCTCCTTCATGACTCGTGGACTTCAACTCCCAGAATTCCTGAGCCAGCCATGCTGGTTGTCTTGCCTC
>JAEANM010029640.1:0-10147 GCA_017656035.1 Myanophis thanlyinensis | reverse complement strand
GAGAGCAAAAGCTGGCTGAGGGATTCTGGGAGTTGAAGTCCACAAGTCATAAAATGGCCAAGTTTGCCCACCCCTGGATTAAGCCAACAACTACCTGTTTTCTCTTGACCCTTATCAATAGTAGCTACTTGAAATAATTATAGGGAACATATTCATGTTTTTGTTTCTTGAAAAATTTTTTCTCTCTCTCTCAAGCCCTTCCTATTTCTTGTTTTTCATCTTCTCTGGACTTAGAAGCTTATATAGTATATGATTCTGTGACAAGTACTCCTTTTTTTAATATGAAAACTGAGACAAAGACAATAACAAGAAATAAGCGGTAACCATATCAAAACTATTTCAATCTGTGTTGGAGGCTAATTGTGAGATAGAGTCTGCTCTAAGCATCTTCATGAATGACTACTGCTGGTAGAGAAACTGAAGATAATTTTTCTACTTTTGCTGGATATCTCAGTGACCTAAGTGTCTCAGTGATATGGGTGTCTCAGGGTAATGTTTTAAGTCTGAAAGCTACTTAATGTCTACAGGAAACCATGAAGATATTGTGTTAGTTGGTATTAAATTGTTAACATGTTATTGACCCAAATGTATTTTTCTAGGATATCCACATTTTTAAAAGTCCAAGAATGATCTAATATGGTATCTTAATGCAATGGAGAAGAGACAATAAACTAAAGCTGAATTCCAATAAACAGAAGTGGTGTGCTTTTCATGATTCCCAAGTTGTTAGGATTTGTTTGGGGATGAGTTTATTTAGACAATAGAATAAAATCAACAAAAATATTTAAATACAATAATATATAAATAAATATTTTACAAGCTAAGAAATCCTCTTTATTAAATATTGTAGTTTCCATTCTCATACCCATTTCATCCTCTTTATTTCTTTTTTGTATAAGTAAATTTGTTTATCCACCTTTCGATTTATACGTGCCCAGGATACTGAAAACTAAAGATGGAGAGTAGGGTGGAATAACTACCTACTTTGAATACTAGACATTTAAAAAACAGACTCTTTTGTGGTTGTTTGGGCCTTCTAAGAAGTGCTGTCTAAGAAGTGTTATAGATGAAGAGGGCTACATTGGCATGTTATAGAACAGTGTTTCTCAACCTTGGCAACTTTAAGATGTTTGGACTTCAACTCCCAGAATTCCCCAGCTAGCTTTGCTTTGCTGGCTGGGGAATTCTGAGAGTTTAAGTCCAAACATCTTAAAGTTGCCAAGGTTGACAAACACTGTTATAGAGCAACAAAACAAAACACATAAACAAGTTTAATACTTGCTGGATTTCTTTATTTCCAGAATTCATTTTGCATGGAACTCTAAAACAAATACACCAAGATCTCCTTCCAACAATATTTGTGGTAGGTGGTTATTTTTATTTGTAGTGGAAGCGTAATTGGAGTGACATACATAATTGATGATGGCAAGTTGTTATTTACCTCACTTCAAAAGACAGAAGGCAGAAGAAAGAATGTATAAGGGAACATATTGCAGAAGCCCTAAATTATCACAAGCTGCAAATAAGATTGAGAACTAAAGAAAAATAGTTTTATTATTGGGCCTTAGAATAAAAAGTGAACTACATAAAATAGTTGTTGATTTTTTTATGTTTAATAAAAGTTTTGTGTATGAGGGTTTTTTAACAAAAATGAATTACAAATGTGATGTCTAATTGATATTTTTCAAAAAGATATGTTAGATATTGAGCATTTAATTCATACAGGTCTTGTATGTCTTCAATTTATCACCACTTAAAATGATCCAGATTTTTCTAGATGATATAAATTATATAGCTCTATTTAAACTTGGCTGTAAATTCCATTTTAAGATCAAGAGCCAGGCTGGTAGATGAAACACCAGGAATTGGCTAAAAGTGTATGTCATAATTATTGCTAGACATCTCAGTTGCTTTTAATACAATCAGACACAGCTTTCTTTTTAATAAGCTTGCTGATAAAATTTTATATGGGCTCCAGTAGTTCCAGGAAAAGTAGATTCAGAAAGCTTCCTAGAAATTGTACTCATGATCTTTGGCTTAGATGATGCCACAGGTTTCTATTCTGTTTCCCAAGCTATTTTTCATCTATATGGAGTCTCTTGGATTAGTGTTCACTCTGGAAGAGATATACAAAGGTAAGGTAGGGTAGTGTAGGGTAGGGTAGGGTAGGGAAGGGAAGAGAAGGGAAGGCAAGGGGAAGAGAAGGGAAGGGATGGGAAGGAAAGATTCAATCCCTTTCGAAACATAGTTTTCTTCTGATGCTGGCATGGACACAAAGGGCTACATAATCCACAATAACCATGATTGTTTATGTATACCTAAGATCTGGCTTAGATGATGAACACATTACTTTAGGGATCTCCCATTTTGTGAGGAGGGAAGAATTCTACTAGCCACATTTTGTATTTCAAAGCATGTTGTGACATCTTTCACAGAATATAACTGATCACACATGTACTTACCAGAAAGCCAATAGATGAAATTTCTCCCCTCATCTTTCTCTAAGAATATGAAACTAATGTGTAGGTTATTTTTTAACTTAGCTTTTCTCTCCTCTTCTCCCACTTCCTGATAAGAAAAAAGACAAAGCAAACAGTTACAGCTATCCTCTACTTTTATTTTCTGGAAGTGCTTATGGGACCCTGAGGAATTGTTCCAAAGCCAAGTTATGTTCGAGGCTGATGCATTGCAGCATTGTATTTCCTTCTTTATTTAAATTAGATAACTCTTTAAAACTAAAATCAGGTTAGGCAGGGAGTCTACTCAGTACTAAAGGAGGCATTATCTCACAGTTATTACATTAGAATGTATTAGAATGGGGCAGGCTATAAATATTGCAAAATGAATAAATTTTGGGAAGGAACTACCACAACTGTAGTTACATCATATTTTGATTACGGTACTGCAATGCACCATGTAAAGAATTGCTTTTGGAAAGCATTTGGAAACTACAATTACTCCAGAATATTGCAGTGTGTATATTTAATTAGGGACTAAATATAGGAAACATACAGTATGAGTTCCTTATTCAAACAGCTGAACCGTCATCCAACTTGTTTCCAGTAATAATTCACAGCACTGGTAAATGTCTATGGAGAGTCTCCATTATCCAAGTCTTGGTTGTCCCCTAGGTGCTTTTTTCAAGAGGCAACTGAACTTTATTTATATTTCTTTGAAGACATTTCCTTTCTTGCTTAGGTACTGAAAAAGCTTTTTGGATGAGAAGCAAAACATCTTCAAGGAAATACAAAGAAAGAAAGTCCAGTTTCCTTCCTTTAAAACAGCACCTTTGGAATATAGCACTTGTAGTTGTCTGTGAGTGGGGCCTGATTAGTTTCTCCCGCATAACATCTGTACCAATTTGGAAGGCCCTTGTATTCCCCAACAACTATGTTATACAATTTATTTCCTTAACATATCACTAAAAATCTTCTAGGAACTGGAGCAGATCTTCCTTTTTAGGAAAGCTGTCAATATTTGAATTTACTTGATCCTCCACCCCCTCACCCCAAAAACCCCAAATCTAAGGAAGTTTGGTTCTGGTTGGAACTCTGTTTAATTCAGAATTCATAAGAAAATCTCAACGCTATAGACTTGACCAGGAAGTTGGTAAAGTATCCTGTAAGGAAATAGCAGCAAATCACTGTTATATAAATCCCAAGAAAACAACATGGGTGTATCAGCACGTAGCAACCAGAGGTTGTGTTGTAATACAAAACTATTTTAATCCTTACCTTCAGTATACAACTTGTGCTTCTTTGTATCAGTATTATCTTATTATTATTGTTGCAATTGTCTTTCTGTGCTGTTTTATATTTCTGTGATTTTGTTGTGGCTGTCCACAAAACTACTAGCAGTCTGGAACATATAAATATTACAAGTCAAGATACATTACATTGAATAGATAATATTTTGTCCAAAATCAGATAATCAGATTATTTTGAATGCAGAGTCTTCTCTAGCCTAATCTAATCCTTAACCACTAGGCTGTCATGCTTAACTTCACGATAGGCCACAGTGTTTCTATATTTTCTACTACCTCCCTCTATACCAGGGGTGTCAAGTTCAATTTCATTGAGGGCCTCGTCAGGGTTGTGTTTAACTTCAGGAGGCTGGGGTGGGCCTGGCCAGATTGGGCCTGGCCAGCTCAACGTCACTCATGTCGGGGGCACCTGTGGTGGCCCGAGTGCTCTTCCAGAAAAAAAAATGGGCTATAGAGCTCCATTTTTGGCTGTGACGGCCTCCTGCAATCCTCTGCCAGTGAAAACAGAGCTCCATTTTCACCAGCAGAGGCACTTTGGGCCAGTCTTTTGCTGTTTGCAGGGTGGCCTCATGGGCCAGATCTAAGCATTCCATGGGCCAGATTTGGCCCTTGAGTTTGACACCCCTGCCCTATACCAATTTTCTTTTGAAGCACCATTGGTAATGATGAAAATGGATTATAGAATTTTCTAAAGGTCCCATAATGTTTGCTGCTATTCCATATTTGTTGGTACATACAAGCAAACAGTTCATTCAGAAACACATTTATAAAAAAGGAAAAGCTTCCACATGCTTCATTACAGGTGGTATAAACTGTTGGAGATTGCTTCCATGATGATAAAAGACAGGACATAAGGATTTTGTTTTGCTGGTTTGTTTTCATTAAGAATTATCTGAACATTTCATTAAGGATATTGCTGGGTGATAGTTAATTAGAGACTACCATACTTAGTTTTGCACATCCCCAAAAATAAATAAATAAAACCTAAAAGTTTGTAAACTTAGATTATTTGCGTTCTGTGTTACTTCTATGAACATTCATCTTTCACCTATTGATTTTTTTAAAAAAGGTAGGTCATTGCATATTTATTGTATGTACAGTATACTGGTCAAATATATTTTAATCTTGCATGCTGAAATGTAAATCCTTCCCCACTGTTTTAGACTGCATTAATTGAAAACAAAACCAAAATCCCATTACTATTAACAGAAATATGGGTTAATGGCTCACTACACCTTCTCATAAATGTCAGAAAATGAAAGGCAATTTTAACAAATTAAGATTCACTCTGGCATCAACTGTTTAATCTTCTACTAAGATTAGCAGGCTCACTTATATTACATTGGAATTAATATGGTTTATCTCAGATGATCTTCCTTGCATTAAAAAAAATTAAAGCAAAATTAACAAATTGAAACTGAGTGCTGGAGGGATGTGGGAGGGACTGCTGATGTGTGAAGTGACAATGTTAGCAGTTATAAAGACTGAATATGTAAGAAGCCATAAGAAATGATTTATGTGATTTGAACAGTAAGAATCTAAATTAAGCAAGAACTAGTGAAGCAGCAGTTTGTAGCTTGATAGGAAAGAAAGTCTGAAAATAAGAGAGTCAAGACAGCAAGTATATTTGCAGAAACAAAGACAACAGAGAAAGCATCTTGAACCAGTAGTCTCATAAAGAGCAAGCAGAATAAAAGGTGTGCAAGGAACACAGGGGAAATTTCTTACTGCCTACTGCTTATGGTCATTAGGTTATGTGGCACTGATAGCTGGGGCATGACACTACCACAAAATAATATCAACAGATATTCCTCTTCTGGAAATAGCACTAAAAGTAAAAGGTAAATGTTCCCCTCTCACATACGTGCTAGTTGTTCCTGACTCTAGGGGGCAGTGCTCATCTCTGTTTCTAAGCCAAAGAGCCAGCGCTGTCTGATGACGATTCCATGGGCATGATTAAATGCGAAGGTGAATGGAGCACTATTACCTTCCCACCAAGGTGGTCCCTATTTTTCTATTTGCATGTTTATATGCTTTTGAACTGCTAGATTGGCTGAAGCTGGGGCAAGTAATGGAACCTCACTCCATTATGCAGCACTAGGGATTTGAACCACTGAACTGCTGACCTTTCTGATTGAGAAGCTCAGTGCCTGAGCCACTGAACCACCGTGTCCCCCTAGACTCTCTCAAATACACCAGTACCATTCAGTGCATTTGTGATGTAGTTGTTAAGCCAATGTGGTAGTTTTTAAGCCAATACCATGGTTGTTAAAAAATGCTAGTGATTAAGCAGTTGCTGCAGTCATAAAGTGAACACCACAGTCATTAAGCGAAACAATTGTTCAGTGTGGACCAGGTTTGCTGAAAACTAAACTAAATGCCAGTTTTGGCAGAACTGTCGTAAAAAGCAATCATGTGATCGCAGGATGTTACAAACAGCTGTAAATGCCGTCCGGTTGCCAAATGCCTGAAATGCAGTCACATGACTGCATTGGATGTAGCCAGCCATCAGAACTTCAGTACCAGATCATACTGTAAGTACCTCCAGGAAGGTCTGCTGTCTCTTTGAATGGTTGCTTAAATGACTGGTTGTAAGTCAGAGACTATCTGTATGGGAAAATATGAGGGGAAAGCGATTACCTCAGAAGCATTCTTGTCTGAACAAAATTTTACATATTTCTATTAAACAAGAGAGAGCAAACTTACCTCCTGTTTTATCTACTGGTGAAATGGATTTCAGGTTTCCAACCCAACAAGAAAAGAATCTTAAACTCTGGCTTTCACAGAAGTGTCAGAAGAAACAAGAAATCAGGACTGAAGCTTTACCCTTGAAAAGAATCAGACATGCAAGTGGGAAAGGTGGAAAAGTGATAGGAACAACTCTGGAGCATCATTGAGCGGATTCTTCTTCAGTGATGGTGGATGAGCAATGTAGCCATGGTTAATGCAAACCAGTAATATCAGATTCCTCCTGTTGATGGCATTGCTTCCCCTGATAAAGAGATGAGAACAATTTCATATAACTTTCAATTTAGGCTTAAAGCCTGAACTAGAGACAAGATGACAGATGGGAGATCATGGGGAAAGTTTTCTGAAAGGCTCTTTGTGCTGCCATTTTAGATTTTATTCATTTGATTTTAATTGGAAAAAGTGAAAGCACCACTGTAGTACTGCTTTCCAAATGAAACTGGTCTGTGTCTGTGTCATTGACATCTGAGGTCCTGGATGTGACAGAGAAGATAAGATATTACCATGTGTATCACAGCCACCCTCTGACTTCCAGTTTAACAGGTACTGTTGACCAAATGGTCTATCAACCCCTTTCACTACAATTCTCTGTTTCCTCTCAGCTGGAGCAAGAGAAAAAAAGGAAAGAAACTTCTGAATTGTGAGTAAACATTTGCTATCATAGTGTTGAATTTAGACTCCCAAGTTTGTAAAGTGTTAATAAAATATTATGCAGAATAATATCATCAATCAAAACCATTTCCAAACTTGGATTCTTTCAAATTTAGATAGTGAAAAAATATTATCTTCCTCTCAGATGGACCGAACTGTTGTTTTCTTAAAACTTAGTTTCAAAATGTTTATTTCAAAACTATAAGAAAGAAGCACAGGGAAAAAAGGGGAGGAATCGTTATAGTAAGTTTAAAAAATGATAAAGTTTCCAAATGTAATGAGATGTTAGAGAAAACAGCTCTTTAGATTTCTCTTGGGAGCTCTAGTTGCCAAAGACAGACATAATATTTTCTCATTATTAGCTCTTCAACAAAAGAAAACATGGTATCATGTTTTGTTTTGGGGTTTTTTTCCCGTCACTGAAAAGAAGGGGCATTTTCCACAAGTAATTTAGAGAAGAAAATATGAAGGCATGGTGGCTTTGCAACTCATTGTGATGTATAATTGTCTTAGCAAAATAGACAGGCTGTGAATAACACTGTTGATTTCACCACAGTTAGAAACCTCCAGAGAAATCAAATTTAGGTGGGTAGAAGATGAAGGAATGGTTCCACAAATGAAGTGCTGTCAATGTAAACTTCAGTCCTTCAGGCAAAATATTTGCATGTAGATCTCAAACCTGAATAGTGGGTTTGAGACTTCTCCTTTTCAAGACTTACTGGTGATGTCATGGTACATGACAATTACTTGTAGTGAGGAGCCTTCAGTCATTTTCCCCCAAATAAATATACAGCTGAAATGGCTAAAGATTCCCTATGGCAAGTAATTACTTCATGTGAGTTTTCTCTGGGTTCATCCAATTCTTGTATTCATAGAACAGTATAGATGGCTTTACAATGCCTCAATGATGATTAGATAATGTTAGAAGATGGTCTAGGTCAGTGGTGGCAAACCTTTTACTTAGCGAGTGCCAAAAATATGTGCTTTGTGTGTGCCATTTGCACATGCGTGCAGCTCCTCCACATGCGCTGCATGTGCAACTGCACCATCTATACATGCATGCAACTTTTGCACATACAATGCATGCGTGCTGCACATAGACACTCATGCACATGAGCAATCAAGTGTGCATGTGCAGGAGAGCTCTGAAGACCAGCTGGATTTCCTGCTGCAATCATGCACAGCGGAGGTCCGAAAACCAGCTAGGTCTCTGCAATTGGACATGTGTGCATGCGCAATCTCATATGCATGTTCAGCTGGAGGTAAGTTGGTTGACAGCTTGTGTGCCCAGCAAGATGGCTCTGCATGCCACCTGTGGTACCCGTGCCATGGGTTCGCCATCACGGGTCTAGGTGATTAATAAGAATAATATTTAGCTGTTTAAGAAACTTCACAATAAGGAACCCTACTGCAAACAAGTGGGCTTGAACCCATTCTACCCCAAAACCAACATGATTTGGAATGGAGAAGCAATTCATAGCTTCAATTTAGACTAATATACCATTCCATAGTGCTTTAGAGCACTGAGTGGTTTATATATGTTAGCATTTTGTCCCCAACAATATGGGTCCTCATTTTACTGACCTCAAAAGGATGGAAGACCGGGTCAACCTTGAGCTGGTCAGGATCGAACTCCTGGCTGCAGGCAGAGTTAGCCTGCCTGTACTGTACTTTAACCACTGTACTGTACTTTAACCACTGTGCCACCATGGCTCATGACAACAATCTTGTTATATACGCCCAGAATTATTGTCTGAAATGTATTGTGTCCACATCCCTGATCTGTTTCACTCGAACATTTAATATTTACTCACATTTACTAACTGATGTTATAAGGCTATGACTCTTGGAATTAAGAACCTTAGAAGTTGCAAACAAAAGTTTTGAAATAAATGAGGTAATTTCAATTTCAAGAAGGAAGATCCCATAAAACTATTAAAACCAGTGTCTAAAAATATGCAACGGGACTATTGAACACTTTAAAAGTGGAGTTAAATGTTCATTTCAGCTGTTATGTACTTTCCTAATTATAATATTCTTAAAATGAAATGAGATTTATTTCAGAGTTTAAAATGGAAACTTGTTTTCAAAAAACAACCTGCTAGAGAACATTACTGTGGAATTACCCCTTTTCTTTAAAACACAAGCAATAGGCATAATCTGCCATAAATCCTTCTTTAGACTTTAATAAGAATACCTTCCCTTAAAGAATACCTTCTTTAGACTCTTTTAGATTTTAATATCTCTCAAAGGACACCAAACCAAAGGAAAATTAGAGCTGAGGAGGAAGAGGAGAAGGAGGAGGCATTCTATATGTCAGAGTTTTTGTATTTAAAATGGATATATTAGGAACAGAGGAAACCTCTCCCAGATTTAAAAACAACTTCTTTAAATTAGTAATTAATATTAGTTAAGCTAATAAATTAATAAAACTAGTAAATTAGAAATCAATGGGCCAGGAAAAAAATAGATTAAGGAAGGAAGGAAGGAAGGAAGGAAGGACGATAGGAAGGTCAGGAGGAAGGTAGAGAAGGAAAGTAGGAATTAAGAGAAGGAAGGTAGGAAGGGAAGGAATGTAGGTAGGAAGGACGGAAGAGAAAGATGGAAGGAAGAGTAGGGAGGAAGGAAGAGAAGGAAGAGAAGGAAAGTAGGAAGGTAGGAAGAGAAGGAAGTTAGGAAGGAAGGATGGAAGAGAAAGATGGAAGGAAGTGTAGGGAGGAAGGACGAGAAGGAAGAGAAGGAAAGTAGGAAGGTAGGAAGAGAAGGAAGTTAGGAAGGATGGAAGAGAAAGATGGAAGGAATATAGTAGGAAGGAAGTGATGGAAGGTAGGAAGGAAGGTAGGAAGAGAAGGAAGGTAGACAAATGAAGGAAGGAAGGGAAGGAAGATATGAAGAAAGGGAGAGTAGGAAGGAAGGAAGGAATGTAGGAAGACAAGGTAGAAAGGAAGGACAGAAGAGAAAGATGGATGGATGGAAGGAAGGAAG
>JAEANM010029639.1:0-10147 GCA_017656035.1 Myanophis thanlyinensis | reverse complement strand
TATATTTAAATCCCATGTGTAGAAAAATAAACATTATTTGAATTGAAAGCCGTGCAGCTTTGTTAACCCACTATATGTAAAAACAAGAAACAATATACATAATGCATGAACCGAAAAAAAGAACAAGAAAAAAGGAAATCACTTTCGGGGAATTTGCAGGGGTGTGTATGTGTGTCAGCCTTTGCCTGTTTGTCTTTTACTGGAAATAATTTTGCTGTGATGCTGCCTCACCATTATAAAAGCATTCTCTAGCTGTTTGAAGAGTACATCATTTACAATACTGTTCCACCCACTGCTCAGACAACCCTAACTTTGGACTTTCTGAGAAGTTTTAAAACTTGACAGTTGGACATCGTCCAGGAGCCTTCTAAAAGCAACCCTTTGAACCCCAGGACAGACAAGGAGAGAGCAAGAAAAACATTACTCTCCACCCTGCTTCGAAGAACTGAGGCACATGTACAAGTCCCATCAAATAAAGGTTGATACCATTTAGGTGAAGTCTGCGGGACGCCTTCTGTGTTCTTATTTTGCGCCGTTTCATCTACATTTAGAAACAGAACAGGTTAAATTCGCCTGGCGTCTCTCTTTTACCAGATTTCAATGGGTAAAACTGATGAACGCAGTGTTCCAACTGCCTTTAATTAATCAGAAAGGTTTGTTTCAAGGTACAGATATCTCACAGAACAAAAATAGTCCTCATTCTCAGTGTATTTCAAATGGCAAATCATCAGCACTAATATCGCTGAAGCATATTCAAGGACTGAAAAGCAAGCCACATTTCTCAGAAAGTAATTTATTGGCATATTAAGCCTTGCTTGGTACTAGACATTTCAAAAACACCATAATGAAGCGCAAACCAAGCAAAGTTTGCATATAACTTTTAATTAATCCTCTGCAGGATTAATAAGGGAGGTCTTCTTCTAATTCAACCTCCTGGCTTCAAGCAGGAGATACTGTATCTTACCTGTTTTTCAGAACAACATTCCTCCTATGGATATTTACTACAGTCCTCCCGTTCATTTACTACACCGTACTTACTACAATGATTTTCTAAAGATACTTCAGAATAACCGTCGTGGATGGTATCTTGGCTGGTTTGCGATTTCTGAACGATGGGCAGGGCCTGTTGGTCTGAGGCCTCTGAGTTAAGAGTTGCAGGATCGGAGACATTCGGCTCAACAGGTTCCACCTTCTCTTTTCTTCCATCCGTGGCGGGATGCAGTCTGAAATGGAGAGAGGATTTCAGGGCCGAAATGCTGGATCAGCGGAGTTTTCAGCCAAGAGAAAACAGGCTTAGCTTCAAACAACATATATTTTAAAATTATCAGAGCCTTTTATTTATTTATTTTTTTGCTAATGCCAAAGAAGCACCTGTCTTCTATTTTACTGCTAGCAAGAGGAGAAAAAAATGCTGCAGCTGTGATGCTCTCAAACGGCCTTGGATTTTGTTGATTAGACAGTTTGGTTGTTATAGAAATGGCCGGTATAAAAAGTAGAACGTCGAGGTTTTGTGTTGCTACTTTATTCTACTGCACCAAAAGGAGTTCGAAGTCAGTGCTTTCCTTTCCCTTTTTCCCTTTACCCTACACTTTTTTCACTTCCCCTTTTCCTCCCTTATTTCCCCCCTATTTTAATCTTACTTTGTATTTTGATGAACTAATAAAATATTTGAAAAGAGATGCTCTCAAGTGGCCTGGCTGCAAAAATTTGCTGGCAGGGAAGCAAGTGGGCTGTGGAAGTAACCATACTTACTACCAGTCCTCTCAAAAACCTTTGCTTTCAAGGTGTAGGTTCTTCCAGAGATATCAAGGAGGCAAAACCATTAGAAATGCACTGTAGTTTTCTTTGGTTATTCATAAAAGCATACAAGAATAAAAGGGAAATGCACAGACACACACACAAACACACACTGAAATGTCTTTCGGTTCCTGGGAAATCAATTATAGTCACCCAGCAAGACTAAAAAAATTGAGAAGAATTTCCCAGGCCCTGGCTTCAATCTTAGGAGAAACCTTAAGTAAAAAAACCAAAAACATTAAGCCATTACAGGTAGTTCTCAATTTACAACCATTCATTTAGTGACGTTCAAAGTTACAACGGCACTGAAAAAAGTGGCTTTTGACCATTTTTACACGTATGGCCACTGAATTGTCTTCATGCTCACATGATCCAAACGTAGGCTCTTTGCAACTGGCAAGTACTTATGACGGTCACATATCCTGTGATCTCACCATTTGTAACCTTCCCAGCTGTCTTTCGACAAGCCACATCAATGAGGAAGCCAGATTCACTGAATGACTATGTGATTGACTTAACGTGACAATTCGCTTAACTGTGTCAACATTTCGTAAATGGAAGCCCAACACACTTAACCACTGCTTTGCCTAGCGACATAAACGTTGGGTTCAACTGGGGTTGTAAGTCAAGAATGATCTATGCACAGATCTTTCATTTGCTCAGCATGGATTTAATATTACCAGCTGCTGAATTTTTATCCAGTATCTCAGAACAACGCAGGCAATGTTTCTTAAGATCACACTACTGATCGTATATCAAGATGTTTTTGTCCAGCAAAAGTACTGAACTACATGCCCTTCTTTTCTGAAATTTCAGGAAGGAAAAAGATCCTCACAGGTATCATTTTTTAACAGAAGCATTTTTATCCTTGCTCCAGCTGCTGACCAGCTGTGCTGTTTAACAAAACCTTTTATTAAAAAAAAAAAAGAATGCACCAACATTGAGAGACTCTTTTATCTAATACGACAAAAATATTTTGCTAGAAAAAGAAAGCCATTCTTTACTATCCAGTCAGAAAGAGAAGAGCTGTATTCTTGGTTCTTTGCCCCCCTCTAGTGGGTAGTAAGGTTTAGATTTTTGTGAAAGATGTAGACAGGACTGTAGCTTTCTGGCAGGAAAATGGAAATGTGGAGCTTCCAACCATGAGCACCTTTGCTCTGAGAAGGGAGGTGGGATGATTTGTAAGGGAAGGTCTCGTGAAAATGCACAAAAGGCATTTTCTCCCTTGGCTCAGGCCCACCACAATTTCATCTGTGTGCTTCTCTCTACAAAGTGATACGAAAAGTCTAAGAGCAACACCGGGGAGAAGACCCTGAGGAGATTTCACACACAAACTACCTCAAAGCAAAGACTTTCATTAAACGATTCCCTATAACATGAGCAAATAATTAAAGCCTCTGAAACAGAAGAACAAAGGATGCTTTCAAGTCTAACGCTATCATTTCTAAAGTTCTAAAGCTACCAGGGTTCTTGGCCTATTCATCTCTTATACAATAAAAATGTCTTTTGATATTTTCTTCACGTAAGGACTGTGCTTGTTATTAGGCCAGGCCAAGATGTGTGCCACCAACGGTGGTTGGCTGGTAGGAAACCCATGGTTGTATTTGCAGAGCTGGGGGAGTGCCATATCCTTACTCCTTTGTGTCTGGAGTAACCTAATGTCAACTATGCATTCAAGGGACTACTTAGTTCCTGAAACAGAGAGATCAACATACATCAGAGCTATAAATATCCAACTTAACCTCATGAATTTCATCCTTCTTCCTACCTCCCACAACCATTAGAATATTACAGGGCATGAAACTATATACCAATATAGTTCTTTAGACAGTATGTTCTCAACATGATTCTGAATAGCCATCATCCAGTTTCAGGGCATGCAGCCAGTAATTATCCATAAATATATATCTTACAATTTGGGCGTTTCTTTTTTCTCATGGGGTATTTCAGCCTCATTAAATAATTTCTCAAGTTCCTGTATGTGTTCAGGATTGTCTACTCCCAATCCAGTAGATAGGATTTCAGAGCGAATATTATATTCGTTGATCGAGGTTTTCAGGTCTTGAAGTTTAGTGACTCGAATCTAGAATTTAAAATTACAAACAAGTGACTTTTTTTCTTTTTTTTTTGAGGGAGGTAGACTTTTCGGCTACAAATTATTATTGCTTGATTCCTGCTCCTACTTATAACCACAATCTCATCCTTTTATTGTTTTATCCATTCTCTTAGAAAATGGTCATCTATTGAGACTACATTTTAAATTTTGGACATTGCTATGTAGACCCAGCCAGACCTTACTGTCCTTCTCTTGGTTCTTCTAAAATTTAAGTTTCAAGTAGATGTAAAATTTAAAAAACAACAACAAAAGAAGAAAACATTTTTTTTTAAAAAATTAGAATTTACAAGGTACTGATCACATCACCCAGAAGAAACTGTTTGTTCACTGTAATTTCAAAACTTGGGAATACTTTCAAAAGAGGTAGCTAATTTATATTTATTAAGCGACTGTTTGAAGTTACAGCAGTACTGATAAAAGTCACTTACAACTAGTCCTTGAACTTATGATTACTGCAGCATCCTCACCCCCCATAGTCCTGGGATGGAAATTACAGCGTGCTTGGCAACCAGCACATATTTACAATATTCCAGGGTCACATGATTCCCGTTTGCGATCTTCCCAGCTGGGCTTCCAACAAGTGAAGTCGACGGGAGAAGCTGGATTTGCTTAAAGAACCCCATGATTCATTTAGCGACAGTTCAAAGTTACAACAGCACTGAAAGAAGTCACAATGGCGGTGATTCACTTAACAGATGTGGCAGGGAAAGCCGTAAAATGGGGCCAAAATTCACATAACAAATATTTCACTTAGCGACATAAATTTGGGGCTCAATTGTGGTGGCCATAACTCAAGGACTACCTGCATTTTCAAAGAAAGGAAATAAGGAACAGTTGAATTCGGCATTACATACCACTGGATCTACCCAAATTGTATTTCCCAGGACAAGGGCTATTTTTGCTTCATGTGGTTTCCTTCTGATTTTGTCATTAATGTATCGAGATACCTAACAAAAACAAAACAAAATAAAGACAATATTTAGAAAAGATTGAAGAAAATGTTCCTTTTCAACAACTATAGCATTTTTTTTAATAGAAGCTTATTGAAGTAGTGTCGTGTAGCCGTAGGGTAAACAATTATACAAACAGGTGCGTGCCTATGAAATGTATTAATTAACTCTTAAGGATTCATCAGGGTATCTCGATCACGTACAGTTTGGGCACAACAAAAGAATTAAAACTAAAACCAGGAGGGAAAAAACCCCAAATTGGCTGTTTCTTGTTTAAAAAAATCAGGGATTGGACAGTATTTAGTGCTAGTTCATCAAAACATCTGGAAAAGATTATACTTCTGATTATTAAGAAAAAAAAAAGTATTCACTGTTTGAAAAGACCAAAAACTAAATCAAACCGACTCCCAAATTTTGGGAACTTACTTTTGGATTCCATTCTGCTTCATTATCAATGGGTTTAACCCTACAAACGATGAATTCCACACCCTGAGGAGGCAACGCTTGAAACTGTTCCGGTAAAGTAAGCAAGTTATGATTTCGAACATAGCCAGTTCTGCCTTCATCTATGTACTTGATGTGAACGTTGTAAAACACACCGGGCTCTTTTTTCTGTCCCATGTCTAGTGCTTGGACCCTTTTAAGAGAACGTAGGAAAAGGACACCGGGAAATTCCAACTATTAAAAACATACAAACTGGCCTTTTATCGATGAGTATAATCTATCAGTGTGTAATCAGTGCAACAAATGATTTGAGCATTCAGTTCATATTTCCTATGCTTACAACCTCTTTGGTCCTTAAGATTGTGCTGCTCAAACAATCCTGTTTGGGGAAGATAACGTTTAACGGTGAGAATTTCCCATTATAGCCCACAAGGAGGTTGGCTAGCCCTGCATAGGGCCTACAGAGGGTCCCCTTCATTACCGTAGCAGTAATGAAACTAGGCAAGACAGAGATCCCCATGCAGACCAAGAGTGAGCCTATGGTGCTGTCCAGAGAAACAGCATTGACTGCTTCTATTTCTCATTTAGACCATCACTCTACCAGTCATCACACAGAGAATCCTCTGATTATGTCCATTCATTTAGTGACCGTTGTGGAAATTAGGGTAGTGCTGAAAAAAAAAAGTGGGGAGGTATGTCCGGTTGTTGAAGTGCCAGTCACTGCAGCACCCCTAGGATTGGAATCTGGGCGCTATGCTCACAATTGTGACGTTGCGGGAAGCTGTGATCACATGATCAACATCTGCAACGCTGAAGTCTATGAGGAAGTTGGTAGGAAGTTTGCAAATTGCTATGTTGCTCTTGCTTTCTCTCTGCAGCGTCTACCCGTCCTCCTGCAATAGCATCAACTCTGCTCTGGTTTCCCACAGCCTGTGGGATCCCTACCACTATCGTGCACTCCTTATCTGGCTCCCCATCACACCCTGAGGTTGTGATTGCAACTGGAGTCCGCTGTTGCCACGGTGGTGTGGTCCTTTGGTACACTGTGCTTTATGACTGCATGGCTTGGTGACAGGCTCAATTAATTTATTTCTGTGATGCCCCAAGTATCTTACCTATGGAGGGAATTTTCTTCCTGCAGTCCATACATTGCCAGTTTCTCCACCTTGTCAACTGGGGTACAGTTGCTGGGTTCCTGATAATAACTCTTTAGCTCTGTTTCAAGAGCGGCGTAGGGATGACCCCATTTCCCTACCACACGGCCGAAGTAGTTTGTGGCATCCACAATAAAGAGAGGCAGTATCTGAAAATAGAAAAACACATGTAAGAAGCGCTGCGCATTTCCTGGAAGTCAACAGGGGAAGATTTCTTCAATTTCAATTTCGCTGCACACATGTTGTGCATTGACAATAAAGGATTGGATTGAATTGAATTTCTACCAGTAATTATATTTATGGTAAACGTCCATTAAAAAGGCATCTGTTTTAACTGCTTTCTCCCTATTCTCTTTCTTGTAACAAGGCTTTTCTTTGGGGGTGTGGGGGGAAGGGAGCTAGTAACCAAAGAATAGGAAACTTAAGCAATTCTTCAAGATCTTCTTTAAATAATGTTAAGGCATGGTGCGGTTGGGGTGACATCCAGCTGGAGAGAGAGGCATGGTGGGATCAAGACAGCCCAGCAGGGGAAAATGTTTTCTGTGAGAAAGTGGGGACAAGCTTCCCATTCTGATCCACAAGGCTATCTTGAAGATTTAGAAACTAAAGGTGATTTTCCAGACTCACTGTTATAATTCCACCTGTTTGCAGAACTTGGTCAGCCACTTTTGAGGGCACATCAATCTGAAGGTTAACGCGATGGCGATCTGGACAGCGTTTTTGATTTCTGTATGATCACAAGGAGACGGAGTTGAATTTAACAAAACAATATTAGGGCAGCAATTCCGAAATATTGCACTGTTTGGAACCACAGAACAAAGCGAGCGAAAGGAATCTATACGATCGCTGCTTGCGTGGAGAATGCAGGGGCAGAAGAAATGTCCACAAAACCATCGTTTACAAACGTATCACTGGAGCACCATAGATTGCTATGGTGAATATGTCAAAGGTTCTGTGAATCCCAAGTGAGAGCCACGGAGGGTGTCCCTTCCTGAACAATTCGCTAAAGGAATCAAGCAAAAGGCTGCACCCACAGTGATTCGGCACATGTTTAGGGTGGAGCCTTGTCCGACGTGAAAGATCAGAAATTGCTGCGACAAATCCATGAACTGATGCTGCTCTTCTCCATTCCTTAACAAGTTGTTTTGATAAAAAGTCAAGTTTTATACTTACTTCCTCTGTTACCTGAATGGATCAGGTGTTTCACACCATCAAAGGATAATACAGTGTGGACAATTCTCCCAAACTACTGCTGCCATTAGATTACTGTCTGTATGTTTTGCTAAGTTATCCTGTTCTAGGAGGACAACAAGGTAAATGACTGCTGAAACTAATAAGCCTGGGCCCAAAGGTGATTTTTTGATAGGCAATTGAACTTTATTTTTCCTTGAAGATGTTTTGCTTGTCGTGCAAGAAACATGTTCAGCTGAACTGGAGAAAGAAGCTTCTTGGATGAGAAGCGAAACATCTTCAAGGAAAAACAAAGTCCAGTTGCCTTTTTGAAAAAGCACCTTTGGGACAACTGTGACTTGGATGACCGAGAATCTTCTCCGTAGACATCACAATGGCTTTGGCATTCCCTTACTTGCATATTCCATAGGCCTTCATGGAGGAACAAAACGGCCGCCTGCTTCTCTTTTCCTCTTTGGCTTCCAACACTCCCCTGGTAAAGTTGTACAAGTCAGGGGGGATGAAGGCTTCTGCCCGCTTCAAATAATGCAACACTCCAACTGCATGGCAGGCATTTTTCTCCGTCAACAGCAAGATGGATTTGGCTCTGCTCTGTTCTTTTCCCAGGGATGGAGTCTTTGCACGAGGGAAGAAAAAAGTCGGAAGAACAGAAAAAGAGAGAGTTACACATTGGGAGCTGGACAGAAAATTCCAGGCATAAATTCAAAATCTTTTTTTTTTTTTGGGGGGGGGGGGGAATTAATAATACGTCGAGTTATTGGTAGAGCGAGAGGCTCAATGGCCACTGAAGTGTATTAGAGAGAAAAGAAGGAGACCCAGCGAGAGCTTTTCTATTTGAAATTGCAGAACTGTATTTCATGCTGACAAAGAGTTGATTAGGATTTGCTCCGACCTTTTCTACTGAATTCTGGAAGTTGGTAGACAGGCCATGCAGGCGGGCACCAAAGATTCTTGGAGTTGGTGGAAAGCTGAAATGAATGACACGGGTTGCGTCTGTAAATTTTACAGCTGCTGTGCAGTCATCTGTTAAAACTGGAAACAAAAACCAGAAGGTCCATAATGCAAACGCCTCTTTTCACGTGCTGTCAAAAACTGGAAAGAAAATACGTATGTCTAGATACACCTAGCTCACTTTATAATCAGCACAAACCTTACAAGATTTGGCAAGTTTAGTTCTAACGTAAGGATTTGTCCCATCTCCCGATTCTTAAATTAAAGGAGCATTCCTGTATATTGCTTTCAAAAACTACTAATTAGTTACTTGGGAGGAAACTACCGATAAGGCAAACCACGTCCTTTATAGGCTGGAAACCACCACCTGGAACAGGTAGACAAGATGGGTTAATAGAAGCATCGAGAATACTTACCCAATACAATATGGGTGCCAGGACTGATTGTTTTGTTCCACTGCTCTACAATATAATCAGAATGTAATCCAATTCCCGGATTCATTTTCAAGCAAAAGAGTGAAATGCTCTCTACTGCCTGATCAGAAAACGAGGATGCAATCATGTCAAATGATATTCAATATGAGAGAATTTTTGTTAAAAGCTCAGTTGACAGAAAATAACTGAGTCATATAATGCAATTCACTTATTTGGGTCAGGGGAGGATGTGCGAGTCCATCCATTATTACTTAATAGAACAGAACAGAACAACAGAGTTGGAAGGGATCTTGGAGATCGTCTAGTCCAGGTGTGGGCAAAGTTTTTGACTGGCGGGCCAAACTTTTTGACTCGCGGGCCACAATGACGGGCTCCCCCTCCCCCAGCCCCCCCTTACTCCCCCTCCCACAACTCCCCCCACCCCCATCCCCACCCTTACTCCCCCTCCTGCAATCCCCCCTCCCCCACGTGTCTTTGCAGGCGTGGGATGCCGAACGCAGCAGCTCTGGAGAAGGTAAGAGGGCGGCGGGCAGGGGGGGGGCGCATGCGCGTGCGCGCGGCTCCGCAGCAGCAACGCCAGCTCTTCTCCCACCACCCAAGTGCTGCTGATAGCGAAGAGCGGCTCCAGCAAGACGAGCATGCACTCCATCACGGAATTTAGTTGGCAAAGTGGAGCACATGCTCGTCTTTCTGGAGCCGCTCTTCGCCATCAGCAGCACCTGGGCGGCGGGAGAAGAGCTGGCGTTGCCACTGCGGAGCCGCGCGCGCCCCCTCCCCCCCGCCGCCCTCTTACCTTCTTCTCCAGGGCTGCTGCGTTCGGCGTCCCACGCCTGCAAAGACACGGTGTCAGCAGCCTGTCCCGCTTCGCCGGGCGGCTCCCCGCGGCCCTCCCCGGATGGCTCGGTGGCGTCTTCGGCAGGAGAGGGGCCCGGCAGGCGCAGAAGGGCGCGGAGCATCCCTGTGCTCCGGACTAGCCTTGCGGCCGAGGGGCGCGGGGGCAGCAGACGCTCATTGTCATCATCCTGCGCCCAGTCCCAGCCTCGCGTAGGTGGCTCGCGACGCGCCAATCACCGAGGCAGCAGCGACCCTAGAGCGACCCTCCAGCGAAGC
>JAEANM010029637.1:0-10148 GCA_017656035.1 Myanophis thanlyinensis | reverse complement strand
TATATATATATTTATTTATTTATATATATTATAGTACAGGTTCTGTTTAGAGTTGATTACACAGTGAAACCATTTCTCATTTACTTTATGGCCCAGTTTCAGTGTTTGAAGAAAGCCTTTTAGCTTAAAAGTGCTTCATGCATTTATTAATTTGAAAGACTGGTTACATGTTAGAGTGTATACAGTGTACATTTGAACAAAATATAAACAACCAATAAAAATGAGTATATTGCTCTGGTTTTGGCTCTCTGGGTATTGAGTAGAGTGCATGCCTATGATAATAACAGGAAACTGGAAGCTCAGTCAACTTTTCCTTTCTAAAATTAGAAAGAAAACTCTGACCACTGGAGAGATTTTTTTCTCTTCCTAATCCCATGGATATATCCTCATATCTTTGTTTTCCAACATCAGAAAAAAAAAATCAAATGTATGGCACAGTAGGACCAGGGGCATTTAGGTCTATAATATATAAAACATGCGACTTTGCATCTATGTAAATTATTTTCCTTTCAATTGTTTATAATAAGAGGCATGCTAGGGGTCCTATCAGTTAGGGAATTTCACTTGGTGAATACCAGGAGCTAGGCCTTTTCTGCATTGGAACTAACCTTATAGAACATTGTACATCCCAAAATAAGGTTAATATCATCTTGATTTATTTTCCAGAAGTTCCTCAGATATGTTTATATCAGGAGACCTAGAGGTCTCAAGGGACCAGTGAGATCTTGAGGGGGGGCATTATTTTTTTGAATGTCTATTCTCTCTTAGCCTTATGATTCTTTTTAAAAAATAATAATTGTTTTTTAAAATAAGTTTTATAATGTTAGAACAGATTATTTGTAGCTCAGGGTTGAATTGTGGGGTCCTTGGCTCTCTGAGATTGGTTTTTTTCTTGCAGATGTTTTATTACCCAACCAAGTAACATTATCAGTGCTAAATGGGAATGGGATTCGGTTTCTTTTGATATATAGTGGTTATCCTTGTCAGTGTTGGTGGTAGTGTTGTTTCTTCTTGGTAGTTTCTTGATTCAGGTATTGTTTAGCATGATTGTTGGTCTGGTATTATCCTGGTGTTAATTCTACTTATCTGGGTATTGATTGCTGATGGGGAGGTGTTTTGGTCTTTTTGTCTCCTTTTCTAACTTCATTGCACATTTCTTAGAGACCCTTTTAAAATTTATATACCAAATTCATATGGCCCAGCGGCCATATAAACTTGATATATAAATACAAATGCAATTAATACAATTAATCTCAAATCCCTGAGAGAAATAAAACAATTCTGCCCCTCCCTGGGTACTATTTTCATGATCCCATTTTAGGTTGGAGTCTTCCAAATCAAGGAATGCTTTTTATTTAAAACACAAGCAATTTTAACATGGCACCAATATTTGTGGAACAGTGTCCCATTTCCCCCCCCCCCTTAGAAGTGGGAGGTTTTCTATAGCTTTTCATGTAGTTCTATACCAGGAGTGGGCAATTATGGCTTCTTCATGATTTGTGGACTTCAACTCCCAGAATTCCTGAGCCAGCCATGCTGGCTCAGGAATTTTGGGAGTTGAAGTCCATGAGTCATGAAGGAGCCATAATTGCCCACCCCTGTTCTATACAGTATGCCTGTACGTAGAGTGCGTAATATTAGATTATGCAAAAAAAAGTATGAGGAGAAAGAAGTATGAGAAAGATTTTAATAGCAGTGAAATGCAACAAAAGTAATCAGGTCAGGATTTTCTTCCTTGATTTGAAGATATGGATCATCTGCAACTCCAAATAGTTTTAAGTTTTTTCTAAACGTTACATGAATGAAGCTTATTTCGCTAACATAGTAGATGGTAATCCTGAATTTTAAATTATACTCGTCCCACCAATAAATCAGGACCAGTTTAGATTATAGTAGTATATAAATTGTACTTTTAGTTACAATATCTCTGCTTAATTTAATTACTTTGATATATTGTTGCTGTCAGGTATAATTATTAATTCTTTATAACACAGTGTTAACCTATTCATTACGCTATACATCAGAGAAAAATCTTTATGATGTTCAGTTGCCATCTGATGAGTTTTATGAAAGCTTTCTCACCCCGTCTCTGTTTTTTTGTGAAAATATCATTCCCATTCATTACTTGCTTTCATAACTATTGTGTTTACCTAAAAGGAAGGCGAAGATTTAATCCTAAATAAAATATCTTTATAGTGGGAGGCTGTGCTAGATTAGTTGAGAATACAATAATGGAATCATCCAACTGCTGTCTAATTTTGTCATTAAGTCACTAAGCCTGCTTTGATCCATAACTAAAGTTTGCAGGACTCCATATACTGGCTGCTTTTTGGGAGGCCATGGGATGTTTGGTGTTCCAATAATTTCTTAAATGCCAACCATGAAGTAAAGGTTTTCTTCTGATGGTTGTAGACAATGAAACGGAACCATCTTGAGCTATGCTATGAAAACTCTGAAATATTATTTTCCAAGATCATGCCTCTTTTCTCCATGAGATATGGACACCTAGATGTGAAATGAGGCATACATAAATTGGTTTCTCTCTTCCCATACCTACCAACTGGTCTCAGGAAGTCTATTCATCATCCATAATTGTGCACTGCATTTACTCGAGGTTGTTGTTAGTTTCTGAATTGGGAATTAGGAAGATGTTGGTTTTTTTTTTTTAAATGCCATCCTGACTAACCTATTTTTTTTTGTATAATATCACTACAGGGATATATAAAGAGTTTGTAATTGGTGCTCAAATTTTTAGTACTTAAAAATTGTAAGACATAGGCAGTACAGCTCTTAGATGGCAAACACAAGCAACATTACTGGTTCCCAGCTTAATCTGCATCCCTGAGATTTTTCTGGTCTCTAATCCAAGTACTAAATCTGACCATGTTGACTTCTTCAAAATCAACCTTAGTTGGCTGGGTGTAAACTAAAAGGTAACTATGGCTGGGTGTGAGGTCAGAAGAATGTTAGTTCTGAAGTCAGGTGGTCCCAAAAGGCACCTGGACTTTCTTGATTTTTTTTCTTTGATGCTTCTCATCCAAGAAGTTTCTTCCGTTATGAATGATGAGAAACAAACATTTTTCAAAGAAAAAAACGAAGAAAGTTCAACTGCCTTTTGGGAAGGCATCTTTGGGACTACCATGATCTGGATGATCGAGAATTTCCATTGCCTTTCAGAAATCAGAGTTAGTGGAACCCAGTACGAAGATTTTGGAAAGGGGATTTACAGTTTTGGAAAATCATGCTTCTGAGGAGACAACTGGCTAACCTCCCTCCTTATTCTTCATGTTTTTTTTAAATATTCATAATTTATCCAATGTGCCCCTTCACAATATCTTGCTGTCTTTTCCATTACGAAGTGCCTTCTTTCCCAACAGAAGAAAAGCCTTCCATAGTTTCCCTTTAGCAATTTTATATTATCTCCTGGCTTCAAACACCTCTTGTTATTATTGTTGCCCATGATTATGTAAGGCTGCAAGACAACAACACATTTCCTTTCTCAGCTGTGATTTTAATCTCAATAAAATAGTTTGCAGCTACCAAAAGCACACACTTTATCTCCTGCTTGCGTAGTAGATCTGAACACTGCCAATAATATATATATTATATTCATCTCTCCTTTCTTTAGAGTAAAAGTTTCACAAGGGCAAATTGACTTTCATGGTGAAGATACAATGAGTTTCTATCTTCATTTATTTGAGCCCTGCCAGTCCATGTCTCTTCATTACACTCGGGTCAGCAACTTTATCCCTGATTTTAGAACTGAAATTCCCCTGTAATCAGAAACAACGCCGGACAAATTTCTGCCCTGGTATAAATTTGATGCAGTCGGAGGACTTACACGAGGGATGAATTTGTCTGAAGCTGTTTTGGCATAGTATCAATCAAAGTTGGCTCTAGCTCTCTTCATTTTCATCACCCTTGGCTGCTCTAGCTGATACTTACAATTGAGTGCTAGTCAGATTTATTGGCACTCCTTTGAGGGGGTTTAGAATAAACCTAACACAAGTTGGCTTAGAACAAGCTGAAGAATTGATGCCATCATGTGCCATTTCTCCAGTCAAATCTAGTGAAGCCACTCTGGCTGTTACGCACAGGAGTCCTTCTAAAGTTCATAGCATTTTGTCTGCTGAAGTTTAAGTAGAGAGCTACTTTAAAAGTCAGTCAAAGACTTGCTTTCATATTTTTCATATCCTGTTTCTCTTTCTCTCTCTCTCTTTCTGTGTTTTAAACTTTGGTCAGTGCTGGTCAGGACCCACAAACTACCTTACAAAATTCATTTGGATTCATTTTGGACATGCATAGTCTGGAAGGCTGGAAACTAGCCAAGGAGAGAACCAACCTAGAACTAAGGAGAAATTTCCTGTCAGTAAGGACAATTAATCAGTGAAATTAGTAGCCCTCAGAAGTTGTAGGCACTCCTGTTGTGGCCCAACAGTGGCTGGCTGAGCTGCTGGTGGAATCTGACAGTGATGAACACTATGGACTGCCCTGGAGGCTGAGAAAGACTCTGGGGGTTGTTGTCAGAGCAGGGACTAGAGAGGCCTGTTGGCCACCCGGTGGCGTCTGAGTCAGGGAGCAGTAAGGAAGAACAGAAGGAGGCTGTCCCTGACATGTGTATGTGCAGGGCTGCGAGGAGGAGAGAGCAGCTTTGGAAGCAGAGAAGAAAATAAGGGGTTAATGATTGGCCCCTCCCAGAGAGCTTATCGATGGGGCAATGGGAGGGGAATGTTGCAGGAAGCAACAGTTTATTCACTTATGCAAGGCTTTCGGACAATCTGTAAGTTGTTATTAAACTTTGGTTTTAATTAAGATAGCATTTGGGGCTCTCCGTCAGGGCGTTGCTTATCTCTGCATTAGTTGTGGCATACAGCCAGGTATGCCTTCGGGTGTTTGAAGACCAGGAACAGAACAGCTCCATCACTGGAAGTTTTTAAGAAGAGACTGGACAGCCATTTGTCTGCAATGGTATAGGAGCCTCATCTTGAGCAAGGGGTTGGACCAGAAGACCTCTAAGGTCGCTTCCAATTCTGTTAATCTCTTGTGCTGTTTTGTTTTGTTCAAAGTGCGCAGTCAGTTTCTAGTCCTTGTTGCAGAACGTATATAATTTAAGCTTCTGTGTGTGTAGCCCTAAATGATAATATTTGTATGTGTGTAGCCTAAAAGGATAATAAACCCCTTGTGTGAATAACTCTTGGCAATTAAAAGCTGTACAGATCTTCAAAGTGGCATTTAACTTTGACGAAGGCTCGACATGAAGTACCCCTTCAGAAGAATTGCTTCTTCCTCCTTCCAAGATCAAAGGCATGTGGCCATCCATGTTGCCTCACTTTCTCTTTTCTCTAAAATGTCTCCTGGCAGTTCCAGTAACTCTATGGTGGAATTCAAATTTTTTTACTAATGGTTCTGTGGGCGTGGCTTGATGGGCATGGCTGGGGCGGTGTCATGTGACTGGGTGGGCGGTTTCTGTAAGCAGGGCAATAAAGATTAGGCTAGAAATAACACCAGGATGTTTTTTTTCTGCCTTCCTTACAGAATTAACCCTGCAAAGTGGAAAAAAACAAAAGGAGATTTCTTCTAACAACTGGTTCTCCGAACTGCTTAGAAAATTTACTACCGGTTCTAGCGAACCTGCTAGAACCTGCTGAATTTCACCTCTGCAGTAACTGCAAGAGACTTCTGTGCATCTAAACCAGTGTTTCTCAACCTTTCTCAACCAAGCAAAGCTGGCTGGGGAATTCTAGGAGTTGAAGTCCAAACATCTTAAAGTCGCCAAGGTTGAGAAATACTGATCTAAACAGTTCATGCCAGTTCCAGTTATTGGAAGTGCTCTTTGACAGTTTGAGGCAACAAGAAGGACTTTGTCCAGGAGAATTGTGACTTTTCTCCTCGACAAGAAAAAACTGAGTTGACATTCAGCCGAATGTGCCTCAACAATGACTAAACCAGGTCACTTCACGCAGACCTAACTGTACTGGGCATAGTTATGCAGGTAGGAGGTTTTTTTTTTCTAAGAGAGAATATTAGAAGTTGGCTTACCCTGAAATACTGATCTGTTTAGCCCAGAATTATTTGGATTACAAAGGGAGTTTTTTTTTTCCTAATTTTACCTGATCCAATTTAGGCCTTTATCCGAAAGCATCCAAATCCCTCTGGTAGTTTTTGTCAGCATCTAGGAGAATAATGTAATGCACGCTTTGTTTTGCTAGAACGAAGTTGCAAGTTTTATCTTTTCTGATATTAAAAAATGAGTGGATGAACAGATGTAATCCTTCCATCATACCTTTAAGATACAGACTATTGGTAAAGAGGGGAAAAGGCAGAGGGTCAGATTGGGAGCATGGATGACAAATAAAAGTCCCTAAATATTGATTGTTCAGAGAAGCATATCATAGAAACAATCTATTTGATTATTTAAATTGCTGTTTTACATATTTTTTTTCTTATTACATCAATAACAGAAGAACAGAATTGGATGGGATCATAAAGGTCTTCTAGTCCAACTCCCTGCTGAAGCAGGAGACCCTGTACCATTTCAATCAAATTGTTATCAAGTCTCTTCTTAAAAACCTCAGGGATGGAGCACCCAGAACTTTTGGAGGCAAGTTGTTCCACCGATGCATTGTTCTCATGGTGAGGAAATTTCTCTCCTGGATTAGTTTCCATCCATTGCTTCTTGTCCTGCCTTTAGGTGCTTTTTAGAATAGATTGACCCCCTCTTCTTTGTGGCAACCCCTTAGGTATTGGAAGACTGCTGTTATGTCACCTCCAGTCCTTCTTTTCATTAAAACTAGACATACCCAATTTCTGCCCAGTTCTTTGTATGTTTTACCCTTTAGTCCCCTAATCATCTTGGTTGATGATGCAAATAAACTCTATGATAGCAGGAATGGGATAGTAATCTTTCCCATTTAATGTGGAAGGAGGTGGCACTACCAGTCCACTGTGAACGGCCTTTGTTGAATGAATTTTGTCCATTAAATGCTAGATTGCCCTACTCAATACAGATAGTCCTTGACTTACAACAGTGTATTTAGTGACCGTTCGAAGTTACAACCGCATGGAATAAAAATGACTTTATGACCGTTTTTCACACTCACGACCATGGCAACATCCTAATGTGATAATGTGATCAAAATTTGGAAGCTTGCTAGTTGACTCGTATTTATGATGGTTACAGTTAGTTCCGGGGTCATGTGATCCCCTTTTGCGACCTTCTGACAAGCAGTGAGCAGAGAAGCAAGATTCGCTGAACACCTTCGTTATGAAGTTAACAAGGCAGTGATTCATTTAACAACCAGGGCAAGGTAAGTCATAAAATGGGGGAAAAATTAACTTAATAATTGGGCTCAATTATGGCCTTAAGTTGAGGACTACATATACAACTGCATTGCTTGTTGACTGCTTTTATCCCCCCATTTATGTATGGGGATGCACCTTCATAGGGGACATGGTGGCTCAGTGGCTAAGGCGCTGAGCTTGTTGATCAGAAAGGTCGGCAGTTCGAATCCCTACTGCCACGTAATGGAGTGAGCTCCCATTACTTGCTCCAGCTTCTGCTAACCTAGCAGTTTGAAAGCATGTAAAAATGCAAGTAGGAAAATAATGTTGGGAAGGTAAAAAGCATTCTGTGTGCCTTGAGCGTTTAGTCATGCCAGCCACATGACCACAAAATTATCATCAGACAGCCCTGGCTCTTCAGCTTAGAAACGGAGATGAGCATGGCCCCCTAGAGTTGGAAACGACTAGCATGTATGTGCGAGGGGAACCTTTACCTTTCTGCACCTTCATAGCCCTTCTGGTTCGCTGTGTACAACAGTCGTAGTTTCTCATATGGCCTCTTGGGAAAATTAATTGCTCACCTCTGCATTATACAACAGGGGTAGACAATATCCCTTATTTTATAGCTACAAGCAATGTTACCTAGAATGGAGTATCACTGGCAACTCCAGGTGTAAGCTGTATGTGGTGTACGCTACAATAATGAACATAAAAGCTGAAGGTGGATGGGAAGAAGTGACAAAAGCAAAAAAATGAGATGAGGTGGAGATTACTAATATTTTGTCGTCTGGGAGATTCTTTGAGTCAAAGCACCTTATTTTTCAAACACAGCATTCCATTTTGACTACAGGTAATAAAATTGATTGTTGTTTCCATTTTGTTGATGAAGAGTTATTTGAAAAATTGAGTGTCAAGTCAACACAAATAATCAGTCAATAAATGTAAATTGAGAGTGGCAAAGAGTAGAACTTTTCTGCTGTATCCTATGCTTGATATTTTATTGTGTGTCATACATTGAATATTTCTGGTTTTGGTACGTTATTTAAAACCATATTCACTTCTTTAAACCTTATTACTATTCAAAACAAACTTCTGAATTTTAGATTAAATTAGTGCTATAATAGGGCAAATCCATGTGTAAGGTTTCCTTCTGTTACTTTATATTTCCATATCAAGAATTTTACAGCCAGTTCTTAAAAGATTATATGGGATGACAATAAACCTGAAAGAAAATATTTTGTGGAATTGGTCTCATTTTGAGATTATTTATTTCATTATTTATTCAGTGCTTTGTTTAAAATATTCCTTATTTTCTATAATAAAAGCCTGCAGGTTTTAGAATCACCCAATAGAAATAATCAATATTCTGACTGTATACAGAAGCAATAATTCAGATAAAGAGAATTGAGAAGCTTATTGTAAGGCAAATGCTCTTAATAATTTATCAGGCAGATTAAAGTATTTTGAATATGTAAAACAAGAATTGGTGTGTGTGTGCAAAAATTCATTTTTACCATATTTATCATTCTTCATGTAGAATGATAGTATATAAAGTTGCAAGGTACACTGGAGATCATCTAGTCAACCTCTCACCCAGGGCATTGGGGATTTTAGATACCCATTTAAATAAATATTAAACCAAGCAAAAACAATTTGAAATAGTTACAATTCATTTCTGCCATTCTATGATTTTTTTAACCTTTTGCTTGCACTCCAAAAATAATCCTGGCAGTTCATTTAATTTAAGCATTTGTAATATGGTCCTTCCTTACACCGAATTATAGTCTAAAATTCCATCTTTAACTGAATAAGATAGATATTAATTGCTGTTAATATTATTAGTGACTTTGGAAGCTTAAAATCTTGAAAATCACAGGCAGATAGTTTGTGAAATCAACTCTTTTTGTATCAAGTCTTGAAAGAAATATTTGTTTTCTGTATATTGGGCACCTGTTCCATGGGAGTCATTTATGATAGTACTGTTATTGGAAGTGAATGTTGTATTATGTCAGAAGAGGAAAAAAAGTGGGAATGAGTTTTGCTTTGATGGCATGGGTAATAAAATATAGAGACCATCCCGAATTAATGGGTCCAATATGGACTGAATATAAATGTGAGTAACTAGTGAGAAAGAAAAATGTTGGGATAGTAGTTTGGCCTATAAAGAAATGAGGATCACATTACAAAACAAATGAATGAAAGAGCCGTTTATGTGAAAAGAGGAAGGGAAAAATTCTCAGTCTTGGTTGGATGGACTAGATGAGTTCCAGTTTGAAGAACAGACAACTATAAAAGGGAGGAAGTGGATATGGATACAGATCCTCAAGATGGCGCCAGCGAAACAGGCTGCCGTCGTGACCACTCCGATCCTATCTTGCTTTTGGCCAAATTAACAACTTTCTGGCCAAATCAAAGGATTGGATTTAAATTCAAACTCAACCTAAACTCAAATTAATTAATCTGGACAACCTGGAGTAGCTCCGGTCCTGAAACCGAGCTGGCTGGACCGGGAGAAAGAGCAGGGATGAAAGAGCACAAAGAAGCCTGGGAGAAGAGCGGAAGAGAATGGCGAACGGAGGAGAACGTTGGGCACAGAAAACAGGAAACAACCGACGGACCCTACCAGGTCAGGCTGGGATGGAACAGAGTGCAGAGGCAAGGTTTTACTACAAGCCACCATTCGCCAGAGTAGAAGCACCAGGAGCGGCCCAAACAGCCAGAACTGCCAGAGCAGCAGCGCCAAGAGAAGCCTTGGGAAACCAGGCCACCGACAGCAGTGCCAGGAGCAGTCCCAGCTATCCAGGCCGACAGAGGCAGCAATGCTAGGAGCGGACCCACAGCGAAGACTGCTGTGTGTGAGTAGCCGT
>JAEANM010029636.1:0-10148 GCA_017656035.1 Myanophis thanlyinensis | reverse complement strand
CTTTCCATTTTTCTTTTTTCTTTCCTTTCCTTTTTCTTTCTTATTCCTCCTCCTCCTTCTCTTCCTTCTTTATTTCCCTTTCCAAAAGGATTTAAAAAAAAACAAAAAACTCAGTTTTACTAACGCCAACTCACCACGAATCCAAAGGAGAAACAAAATGAAAGGAACGATGTAGTTGAGAGGTGTAAAAATTTCTGCAGGGGGTGGGTTCTGGATACACACATACACCAACACACACACACACACACATTCCAATCTCTTCCCCCCCCCATCCCACACACGCCAAACAATTTTCATAGTGGAGAACCTGTGAAAAAAGAAATCCAGCCCTGTAATATCTCCATGGCAACCAAAGATTAAGTTCATAAGGGGCTGGTGGGAGGGCGGGAGATGGTGGGGGTTTGAGATAAATGCCAAAATCATCCATGATTTTATTTGGAGGGAGGACTTGATGGAAATAGATGGGGCGAGAGATGTTTGGGGGTTAATCTGTCAAACGTTTCGCAGCTCCAGGAAAGCAGCGGATGCTTGCCTAACATCTGGTGATCACTTCTTCAGTTTACGGCCAATTTGCGGAGAGATTTCCAGCTTAGAAATGCTGTTTGGGACAAACAGGTGGCTGGAGCACCAAAAACTCCACCCACCAACCGGTTGCAACTCACACAACAACCTCTAAGATGTCCTTCAGTCAAGTCCTGGACCTCCACTTGAGGTTGACCCAACTTGCGTCCTACGGAATTCCGCTGACACAATTTGTTTGGTAAACCCTTCAGTTTCTCGCGGGCGATTAAAAAAAGTTGTTTTTGTTGCATTCAAGAGCGGCCGCAACCACCTTGGACTTCTTCCCTCTTTCTTGTTCTTAATTGCCCCGGCCCCTTCCATAATGACCAACATGGCCAACAAATGAAAAAAAAACAAATGAAGAGAAAAAAATCTAAATAACTGTTGAAGGCGACTCCGCCAAAGACTCTCTCCGAGGACGTGTCCCACTCTTGTGCCTTTTCTGTGTCTTGAAAAGAAAGGGGAACAAAGCTGCCAATTCAAAAAGGCCGGCCGGAGTGACAAACAACAGGCGTAAAAACTGCTCCCTCATCCGTGTCCGAGGTTAGGATGAAAGGACTCTGGGTTTTTGTTTTTTTCTTCTTCTTCTTCTGAGAAACAGGACATCACAAAAGAGACAGGAGGGCCGACAAAACTCTTCTTTTTTCATGCCTTTTATGGAAGAGGAAAAGGGAGGCCGCAGCGGAGAAGTTTGCAAAAGGAGGACGGTGGCGGCGTGATGGACTTGGGCGGTTGGCTTAATATTATAACATTATCATTCCAGGGATTCTGACCATTCCTGGACGTGCGTCATGGCGACGAGATGGGAGCAATGAATCAAGAAGTGGATGAATCCAGTGGTGGAATTCCAATTTTTTGACTACCGGTTCTGTGGGCGTGGCTTGGTGGGCGTGGCTATGGGGGTCATGTGACTGGGTGGGCAGTTTCTGCAAGCAGGGCAATAAAGATTAGGACTAGAAACAACACCAGGATGTTTCTTTCCTGCCTTCCTAAACAGGATTAACCCTGTAAAGTGGAAAAAACCAAAAGGAGATGTCTTCTAACAACTGGTTCTCCGAACGGCTTAGAAAATTTACTACCAGTTCTAGCAAACCGGCTCAAACCTGCTGAATTTCACTCCTGGATTAGATCAAATTCATGCAACTGTACTTCGTACGTTTTAGCCTCCAGCTCCCTAATCATCTTAGTTGCTCTTCTCTACCCTTTTCCCAAAGTCTCAACATCTTTTTTGTAATGTGTTTTGTAATTTAATGAGGTCTTTGCACTCTTGTGTTTAAGACCTCAGTAGAGAAAGGAAAGAGGCAAGGCAAGCTGTAGACCTATTTATTTTTATCTCCTTTCCATGCATGGATGGCCAGCCTACTCTACCAGAGATAAAACTCAGCCAAGTCCCATAACGGATCGGCAACCAGAGAATCAATATTTCAGCAACTTCAAGCGATCACAGAGGTCCAGGGAGACCTGACCAAGAGTAAGCAAATTGATTTTTCTTTCAAGGGGAAATTGCTTGGCAAAAAATAATAAAAAGAAGAAGAAGGGAAAGCATCTCTTCCGCCCATTTGAAGCCAGGGACTCTTGGAGCTGTGTCGTCCTGGGAGTCCCAACAGCTGTTCTGAGGAAAACAACAAAAATTAGGATGGCATCGGAAAGATTCAGACGTTTATTGGGGCATAAAGGTTTGGGAGGGCAGAATTTACTCAATCCGCTTGTGAATATTCCCTTTTCCCAGTACGTTCCCAGTGACAAGAAGGAACTCAACACAAGTCAAATTGTGCCAAGGATCAGGACCATATGTTAAGTTGAAATTCAAAGATGCGCTGTTCACAAGAAATCTAGTCAACTAGATAAAGGTGAATGGAATTCAGGAGAGGTTGGATTTGGATCATTGATGGCAACATAACAATTCTAAGCTGATGACACCTTTAACTCCGCCTCCAATTCTGCCTGCTCTTCTGTAACAAGATGCACACTTGTTCAATCAAGGCATACTGAAGAAAATGCAAATATGGAAAAGCAGGTAATTGATCTGTCCATCTTCATAGGTTTCTCCTCCTTATTTAATACCTGCACCAACCTTTTTTGGGGATCCACCAAAGATGGATGAATGGTTTTATTTCATTCACCCTTCCACTATGGTAAATTCATTAGAAATATGCTTATTATTCCCTGTGTTTGTCCTCATGTTTGTTTTTTATAATATTCTAAGTTTGGTATCAGATTTATGTCCTTGGATTTTTTTTTTCCAGGGTGTTAAGACTCACATATTAAATATCCCTTCCTCTCTTCTCCCCCCCCCTCCCCACAACAATTTTGTGATGTAGGGAGGGCAGAGTGACAGGCTAAAACACCCAGCGAGCTTCTTGGGTTAAGGCTAGATTTGAACCCAGATCTTCCTGATCCAAGTCCATTATTCTTATCTACTAGCATACCTGGCTGTCAAAATTGCAATATTGGCTCAACAATTCATTGAGATTGATCCCGTTTGGATTGTTCAAACTGAACCAATTTTTTAAAGAATCGGTTTGAGTCCACTGAGGTATCTGACTCATCTGACGGTGTTGATTCAATTGAGATTTTGGAATCAAGGGCGGAGGGAAAAAAACAGGTGGGCCTGAAGAAAGCAGACATTCTGCTTTGTTCCTTCAAGGCTCTTGGCTGCTTGCTTTGATTTGGAAGTTCAATGCCATCATCTCGAATTAGATCACCCAAGGTATCTCATGACAGTATCTTCACCTTCCTCTTGGATGTGGGTTGCGTTATTTGTGGAAAGCAAACAAGTCATCGGTTGCACCCGGTGGTAATTTCAAGAAGCATGAGGAATGGTCCTAGCACCTTCCCTTGTGTTTGCTCAGAAAACATCATTTGATCGAGAAGTTGGGAGGAAAAGGAAGAAGGAACATGGGACTCCAAATACCTCGAGAGCAGCCGAGTGCACGTTTTAAGGGCTGACACACGACAAGTTCTTCACGCACGCCAATTCTGATGTGGTTGGAAACCTAACAAAACAGTTGATTACAAACCAAGGCCAGAGAAAGGTCAGCCGATGCCCCAGATGGCCTCTGCACTTTTCCATTCCTGTCTCCTCCGCTGCTTTGAAACAGGCGCCAACACACAAAAAATGTCAATTGTCCATTTGAATCAAATCCCCACCTGAATTTACGGCACGGCATGCAGAGGCTTCGACCAGCTCTCCCAGCCCTTCCAAATGGGCTCGTGCAGATGTCTGCATTTGTATCTGTGCCCCAGCCAGATGTCTGTGTGTGTGAAAACACAACCACAAAACGGTGAAGGAGAAGGACAGCAACGTTCAGGCAACACTTGCGCCTAGCCGTAACAAGCACTGGTTTTCCTTCTTTTTATATAAATGTGAATACACATTTCACTGCATTTTGTACCATGTATGACTGTGCATGCGATGAATAAAATTTGATTTGATTTGATTCTTTCCTCATTGCACGAGGGAACATAGCAAAAGAAATTTCACAGAGCGTCAACCCCAGAGTCAGTGGTATCCTGAGAATCTCACTTAAGGACACCAGGAGTGGCCTGGTGGCTTCAGTAGCATCTGAACTCCAAACAGATCTTGAACCAGATCAGTCCTACTCCCAAATTATCTCGGAGGAACATTGGTCGATAAGTATACAAGTTTTATAGTGTGCAGGTCTAACCATTAGGCATGCAAGGGAGAAATCAGCAGTGGGACAGTGGGAAAGGAGAAGGCCAGAGGCTTCAAAGGGGCAGAAGGTGTTTTTTATAAGTTCCTGGATGGGGTGGGGCAAGGTTTGGTTCAACGAGCCTTCTTGAAGAGCTTCTGAAGAGCTTAAAGGAAATGAGTCCACGACAAAAAGCAAGATTGGTCCCAACAGAAAGGAACTTTGGAGCACAGGTGAAATCCAGCTGGTTGGAGCCAGTTCACCAGAACCAGTAGTCAATTTTCTAAGCAGTTCGGAGAACTGGATGTTAGAAGAAATATTTTGTTTTTTTCCGCTTTACAGGGTTAATCCTGTAAGGAAGGCAGGAAAGAAACATCCTGGGGTTGTTTCTAGTTTAATCTTTATTGCCCTGCTTGCAGAAACTGCCCACCCGATCACATGACACCCCCCCCCACCCACGCCCTTACTCAAGCAGGAGATCCTATATCATTGTAGACAAATGGCTTTCCAATTTCTTCTTGAAACCTCCACTGTTGAAGCACCCACAACTTCTGGAAAAAAGTCGTTCCACTGATTAATTGTCCTCATTGTTAGGAAATTCCTCCTTAGTTCCAGGTTGTTTCTCTCCTTGATGAGTTTCCATCTTGTTCTGCCTTCAGGGGCTTTGGAGAATAGGTGGATCCCCTCTTCTTTGTGGCAGCCCCTCAAATATTGGAACCCTGCTATCATGCCACCCCTAGTCCTTCTTTTATTAAAATAGACACAATCCTGTCCAACTGAGAAAATGAGACTATACTTCATATTCTTGAGAGCCCGTTTCCTCAAATCTTATCAGGATGCTTGGTGTTACAAGCGAACTCTCACATTTAGCTTCCTCTTGAATCAAGTCTTCAAGGAAATGTTGCATGAATTATTGGCAAGGCCATGGAAATAGCCCCCTCCATCCTGATTCCAGATGTGCTTTTTTTTTTTTTGTAAAATTTTTATTGGATTTTTCACAACAAACAGACAAACAAACAAACGCCAAACAAATATGTATTTTTTTGAGAGCAGCAAGATCCCGAATTATCACTTCTCCATACAGAAATAAGCTCAATCACATATTAATCTGTTATGTTCTATTCCATATCTCATAACTATAACAATATTATCTCAACAATTTATCCCCTTCCCTACTTTCCTCTACTTTGTTTTATCTATCTTATTACTCTGAATTCAATTACATATCATTTTCAAAATGTCTGATTGCAGATGTGCTTTTATGTCCTATCTATCTTTCTTGCAGCTTTCCAAAGAAAAGCACACCTCCTTGACCTTAATAATTTATTTAGTTATTTTCCTGCCATTGAGGAGTGTAACTCAGCGGGAAAATTCAATCCAGAAGGTCCAACTATATCAGCTATTATGGCCAGTTTTATTCCTACATTTGCCCCGGAGGGTCTCTTGCTAATCCATTGATAAAGGGAGGATGATGGGTGGACATTTAAACACAATTAAGCAGGAAGATCATGATTTTATAGAGTTTCCTTTCTTTTTGTTATCCTCCCACCCATCCACCCACTCCGAACAAATATTCAAAATTAAAACATGCGTTTCTCTCTTCCCTCTCCCGCCCTCCGCCAAAAACATCTGTCTCGGAGAGTGAGTGCGCACGATTAAGCTTTCTTCTCATGAGTTTATGGGTATTCATTAAAATCCCGTCTTAATTGCTCCCTCACCAGCTATGAATTTTAAGAAGCTTAGCTACTAAGTGTTTTAAATTCCATTTATTGACAGAAAACAGCAAATTTGCTAATGACTGTCGGGTGATGTCAGCATTGTCGTGCCGGAGCGCCTGTTTTACACCGCCGTACAAAGGAAGGCCAGTCTGAAGATTTCGCCCTCTCGGATGAAAGCCATCCTCGTGGGAAGTCAGCGGGGCGCAGAAGAAACTCAGACTGTTTTCACGGAGAGAAAGGAGACGGGCCCACAGACCCTGAAGCCTGAAAAGACTTTCAAAAAGGAAGCAAGTCAGAATTCGCCTCTACGGGAAGAGTTGGCCACCCTCTTCAGATAGAGCATCAAGTTCTGGAGGCCACGTTCCAAGAAAGACGTGTGTCAACCAGGACAGGTCGAAGAGAAGATCCAGGAAGAGGATCAAGGGTCAAGCTCAACCTTGTGAGAAGTCAAAAAAAAAAAAAGTGGAGATGTTAAGGAAAAGGATTGGCTGGGAGGCATCCTTGTTTTCTCTTTGGGTATCTAAGGACAACACGTCTGTAGAGATTCTCCATCGTCCAGGTCATGGTTGTTCCAAAGGTGTTTTGGGGGGTTTTTCCTCCCAAAAGGCAACTGGAGTTCCTTGGGTTTTTTTCCCCCTTGAAAACATTTCCCTTCTCATCCAAGAAACTTCTTGGAGTTGAGTTTTCCCTCACTTTTCCCTTCTCTATTTCCCCTATTGTTTACTTTTGAGTTTTCTTTGTACGCTACATTATAATAAAAACTGTTTTTAAAAAAGGAAACATTTCGCTTTTCATCCAAGAAACTTCTTCAGTTCTTCAGCCAAAGAAGTTTCTTTTTCAAAGGGGGAAGAAAAAAAAACACCCCCACCAATTGGAAAAGGCACTTTTGGGCTAAAAAGAGGACATCCAGACCTGTGCTCTAAGTACATCCAAGAATGAAGTTGGAAGGAAGGCACATTTTAATTGAATATTAAGGGGAAAGCAAACTTCCCAACAGTGGGAGGAATTCAACACTTGAACTAAAGATCTTTCTTTCGTTGAGTATCTTCAGCAACCGATTGGAGAGGAATATTTAAGTTTGGATTGGGGATTTTCATGGCCTTTTCCAATTCTGAACTTTGAAATACAAGTTCTGAATCTGTGAGATACGCCATAGAGCAGATATTGGGATCATATATATTAATCAGGAATCAGAAGCCTGGGGAAAAAAACTGAAGTACTATTAGCAATTCAACATTTGTGTTGTATAGTTCATTTTCAACCTTGGGTGTCTAAAGCAAGTCCTTGACTTACAGCAATTCCTTTCCGTTCAAACTTACGACCTCTGCACCATCTCCATGGACACGTGAACAGAATTCAGGCTCGTGGCAACTGACTCATATTTGTGATGGTTGCAATCATGCGATCCCTTTTGTGTGTGTGTGTGTGTGATCCCTTTGTGATCTTCTGATGAGCAAGGTCCATGGGGAAAATCGGATTCGCTTAACAATCGTGTCGCTAATTTAAGAACTGAAGTGACTCATTGAACACCTGTGGCAAAGAGAGGTCGTAGAAGGGGACAAACTTTTCCCCTAACAAACGTTGTCATTCAGCACTATCAAATTTGGGGCTCAAAACAACCTTTGGGAAGCTACTGATTAAATTATAGAAATGGCGGCTCCGGTGTTTGCAAACTTACCCGCTTGAATCGACTGCTTTCGTTGGGCTTTGAAACATGGATTGTAGCTTTCATGAAAGGAAGTGAAAAAAGAACCAACATACCACCAACAACAGCAAATTTCCAGGCTGCATTTGTGCATAGTTCTGGGCCAGACGTGGTCCAGTTACACGGCACGTTGATGGAGCAGCGACTTCTGAAAATATGAGCTACCAGAGGCCATCAATTTCTTTTGCGTGCCGACCCTTTCTTTCTTCCTCGCTGAACCAAATAGACAAAGAGGTGTGTAAGGTTGGTTTAGCTGGTGTTTAATTCTTACGCCTGCTGAAGTTCTCCAAAAAGATGCCTTTCATTTGAACATGTTTATGGACATGCAATCGATGCGCCTTTAGCCTCAAGCAGTGGTGTGAGGAATTCGGCTTTTAAGAGACAGGCATACGTCATCGTGACAAGGCTGCATTATAGGCAGGAATCTAATTCTCGCCACGGATTCAATATCTTCTAGACTCTTTAAGTATTTAAAAAGGGCATCCTTTACTCCAAAGGAATTCCCAGAAGTGTGGATAAGGATAACACCAAAGCCTTTTTTGTTTCTGGACCTTTTTTTTTTTTTTGAGAAGCTCTGAAACTTCTCTGGTTTGGATATTTTGAGCCGACACCAGAACGGGGATCAAGTTGCATCAGAATATATACAATATTGTATCTAGATTTTTAAATTGTCTTTCCCCTCTGCTGCTGCAGGGGAATAATGTTATTTTTTGGTGGAGATCATTTCTGTTTTTAAAACACAAGGAGTGCCCTCTGCTGGGAAGAATAAAATGCAAGTCCTTCAGGGTTTTTATATATTGTGCCAGGAACGTCTGGAAATTCTCACGAGATGACCAGTTTCGAACTCCTCTCCGACACTGAGGATAAATGAATTCCCTGTTGGTTTAAGCAAGCCCACCACCCTTTGATTTCTACAGGGTCCTGAAATCCAACAGGCAGAGATGCCCTGGGTAGGAGACAGATGGACAGACAGATGTCAATCGAGGAAGTTTTGAGCCAATCGTTTATTTTAGTTTTCTACAGACCAGAAGGCACATTTTATCACAGACCGGTGTTGTCCAATCTCGGCAACTTTAAAGATGGGTAGATTTCAACTCCCAGGATTCTCCAGCAAGCATGGGTGAATATCCCAAGGAACCCTGACCAAGGGAGCTCATTTGTGAGCACGCTAGCTGCGTTTCCACATCTCACAGCCAACCAACCAACCAACCAAAAATTCCTTGCGTGGCAGGGCTAACGTGGGTCAACGTACAGAATAGAGGATAACAAGAGTTGGAGGTCTTCTGGTCCAACCCCCTTACTCAAGCAGCAGACCGTACATCATTGTAGACAAAACGGCTGTCCAATCTCTTCTGGAGAACCTCCAGGGTTGCAGCATCCCCAACTTCTCGAGAGGTCGATTGCTGGTTGATTGTTCTTACTGTCAGGAAATTCCTCCTTAATTCTAGGTTGGTTCTCTCCTTAATGAGTTTCCACCCGTTGCTTCTTCTTCTGTCTTTAGGTGGTTTGGAAAATAGGTTGACACACACACACACCCAACTCTCCTTACTGGCAGCCCCTCAAGTACTGGGACTCTGCTATCATGTCAGCCTTAGTTCTTCCTTTCACTAGACATACCCAATTCCTGTAACCGTTCTTCGTGTCTTAGCCTTCAGCCCCCCTCCCCAAGTCTGATGTTTTTCTCCCTAGATCCATGATGGCAAATCTACGAGAGGTGGCACACAGCACCCTCTCTGATGGCACGTGAGCTGTCACCCCAGTTCAGCTCTACTGCGCATGCACATGTGCCTCTTGCTAGCCAGCTGCTCTTTGGGTCTCTGCAGAATATGCATGGAGGGTGGGGCGTGCCCCTGTGTGTGGGGCATGAGTGCATGCGCAGGGGGGGCACACACACATGCACAAGGAGCAGGGCACCTGCAGGTACCATGCAGATGTGCTGGGTACATGTGGGGGGCCCACGCATGCATTGTATTTGGGGGGGGGGTTTTCGGGCACGCGGGCACACATTCATGCCCTCACAAATGCACTTTGGGCACTCGGTCCAGAAAAGGTTAGCCATCACTGCCCTAGATGTCTTTTTCCAACAGCAGTCTACGCAAGCAGAATCAAATCTCATCTAACCTTGGTTTTTTTTCCAGTTGTCCCCTGTTAAGAGGCAACGTATCCTGACCCGAACTCACGTTTTATTTATTTATTTATTTATTTACACTTGTATACCGCCTCCCTCCCCAAGGACTCGAGGTGGTGCACAGCCCAATAAAAATAGAAATATACAATTAAAACCCAAAATTAAAATAGAAACAGAAGTGGCTAATTCATTAAAAAAAAACCAGTTATAAAAGTTAAAATGCTCTCTACATGGGGCTCCCCTTGAAGAGCATCCGGAGGCTACAGTTGGTGCAGAATGTGGCCGCGCGGGCAATTATGGGAGCTCCTCGGAGTTCCCATGTTACACCTTTCCTGCGCGAGCTGCACTGGCTTCCTGTGGCCTTCCGGGTGCGATTCAAGGTG
>JAEANM010029635.1:0-10148 GCA_017656035.1 Myanophis thanlyinensis | reverse complement strand
AGAGCAAAATAGCTTGAAATAGATCTATACCGGTCTCCCTGAATTTTTAAAAATACCAGCAGTAAAAACAATTAACCAACATATATATATATGTTTTCATAGATTTTCACAGGTATATAGGTCTAAGTGTGTTTGGGTCTTTTCCCATGTAAGATTGAAAGTATCTTGGCGACATTTTGGCGAGGTCCCACTCACCATCCTCAGGCAGGTGTCTTTAGCTTCATGCTGGTGTGAGCAAAGTGTGATCTGAGTTGTCGTCTCTCTAAAATACTGGTGGGTGGTCTGGTATCCTGGGCTGGTTGGTTGCGCTGCTGCCTCTTGATTAGTTGATGGAGTTGATGTTGATATAGTGAGCTGTGTGGTGGCCTTGTTAGTTTTGTTGTTGTGATATTCTGGGTCTTGTGCTGTAATCTCCTGGGTCATTTGTTGTGTAGTGATCTCTTTTCCATTAGCTTCCCATGATTTAATGGCTTGGGTAATGGGTTGTGTGATGGCCTTACGAGTTATATTGTGATATCCTGGGTCCTGCATTGTAATCTCCTGGGTCATTTGTTGTGTTGTGATCTCTTTTCCATTAGCTGGATATGGAGACAAACTTCCCTTCCTGGACGTCCTATCACAAAACAAACGACCCAAGAATTTGAGCACAAGTACCAGGATATCTTCACAACAAAACTCACAAGGCCATCACACAGCCCATTAACTCCATCAACCAATCAAGAGGCAGCAGTGCAGCCAACCAACCCAGCACACCACACCCTCCCCACCAGTATTTATAGAAAGACAGCAGCTCTGGTCACACACTGCTTGCACTGGCACAAAGCAGAAGGCACCAGCCTGAAGATGGCGAGTGGGACCTTGCCGAAACATTGTGAAGATACTCTCAGACTTAAACGGGAAAAGACCCAAACACACCTAGATCTGCATATATATAGTGACAGAAGTGATAACAGAAACATTAATACATCTGATGAATGAGGAACTATAATAGCTGTTGAAGTCCTGTAGATGGTGGTAGCAGCAAACTGCAGCCCTATATTGGCCTCTTTGTTACTTACATGATCTCATTTCTCTATCTTTCTTGGGTTGGAAAGCCCCATGTCCAATGGGAACTTGGAAAGCCCCTGGTACAATGATCTCACCTTATTAACATCACCACTATTCTTAAGGATTGGTTGAGAGATGATACCAATGATGTTGGGTTTTTTTTACCTATGTGGCATCTATTCTCCAATCCAAATACTGTATCCATGTTACTCTTCCTTGCTTGTAAAAAAGGTATAAAAATAGTAAATGCTACATAGGTAGGGAGATATCTTTGCACACTGAAAATGACTGGTTATTGAACTCCCACAAGTGGCGCATCGAACAGGGACATTACCCTACGGAGATGCAGCTACTAACATACTTGCCTTCATCTGGAACAAACCCCTCAGATGCACACCTTGTCCTACGGGACCTATCAGAGGTAAGTATGGCCTCCAGTTATCTCATCACCAGCAGAAACATGTTCAGGAATTCAGATTCCTGTTACATAAATCAGGTGCCAAAGTACCTGAAGCTGATATAAAAAAGCTGATTGAAGAGACAGGAAAACTTTGTCCCTGGTACCATGAGTGCGGGGTGCTCAGGTTACAGGATTGGATAAAGATAGGGCACACTTTATATATTGAACCCAGGGCTCCAGTTAAAATATTATATCTATGGTATCAATGCCATCAGGCAGTGGAACAATTTGGCTCTGATGTCTTAATGGGGCAATGATTAATGACCAGCGCCCCTGCTGATTATGATCAGGTAAAAATTGTCACCCCAAAATCAATTTCCTTCTGAAGAAATTAAATCTTTTGCTGTTTAACAGCCAGCATATACCCCCATAAGAAAAAATATTGGAAGATCAGTTAGACAAAGTGGGGGGGGGGAGGGGGAGAATGTAGAAGAAATAGCAGAAATGCTTTCCGTCTGTCCTGTGCATGCCACGGGACAATTAGATCAAAATGGAGCTCAAATAGTAATCATATGTAATTTTAACAGAACTAAGAAAATGAATTAGAGATATGGGGTTGAGAAGTACCTACTGTATGTACAAGATATGTTAGAAGCTACTATGAGAAATCATATTTTAGTATTTGAAGATTGTAAAACTACCTTTCCTATGTTGCTTACTCCAGCGCAATATGTGGTTTGGGACAGTGAGTTTAGACATCTATGTACTGTGCAGGCCCAGCATTTGGGGGGGGGGATTTCATTCCTGAGCAATTGTATGGGTGTGGCAATTTTGCTCTGTTGGTGTTCAAATTGTTTTACCAGCTGCCACATTACAGATTTCTTCAGAATGTGCTTATTGAGCATTTTCAAAAGTGCTGGTTTCTGGCAAGCCTCATCAAGCTTTGTCTAATATCAGGCAGAAAGCTACTGAGCTGTATCCTGACTTTATTAACAGATTACAGGATGTTTTACAGCAGCAAATAGACAATTCTGAGGCTCAGCATGAGTTATTAATGAAGCTGGCAAAGGAAAATGCTACCTCTGAATGTAGAAGGGCAATTATTGGTCTAGGAACTAACCGTGATTTGGCAGAAATGATTAAAGCATGTCAAGATGTAGGAATTTTATCAAAATAATTTGCTGGTGGCTGCTTTGTCTCAAGATGGCAAGTGTAAAGGAAAGTGTTTCAAATGTGGTAAACCTGGTCATTTTAAATGGGAATGTCATAATTCAGGAAAACATGAGTTGAAAATAAGACCAAAAACAAAGTGTCCAAAGTGTCAGAAGGGTTATCATTGGGCAAAGGAATGTTGGTCAGAAACGGTTGACCGGGCCAATCTCTGGCCTCAGTCCAAATAGAGGCAATAAATCAACAATAGAAAATACTCCTGCTGCTACAAGATGTAGTGCTGATATTGATTTAATACTGCAGGAGGAAGTGAATTTTAAATTTCCTGGGGAGGTTCAAGTAGCTCCATCACAATTATCAGGTCCCCTGCCACAAAATTATGTGGAGCATGTCCTTCCCTGGTCAAGTATGGGTACAAAAAGGTATTTTTGTCATCCCTGGGGTGATAGATTTGGATTATATTGGAATTATTTATGTCCAATGGTGGACTAATTTTCCCCAAATTTTGCCTATACACACTAGTCCTGCTCAACTCCTGCATTTGCCTTATTTTGTCCCACCAGGGGGAGAGCCAAGAGAGAGAGGGGAAGGAGGTTTTGGTTCTACTGACCTGGCCACTTCCATCCTAGCTACCATCACTACCCTGATTACATTTCAACGGCCCCGTCAGATCATTGTATTGCAGGGTAAGCCCTTTTGGACACTTGAGTGGATGTTTCAGTGATTTCTATTTGGTGGCCTAGCACCTGGGCAACTGGGCCTTGTCCGAGTGTGTGGGGTGTGGGGTGTCGTCAACGTGCATGTCAAAGTGCGAAATTTATTTCAGTCCATTTACCTAATTCAGATTTGGTCATTCAGGTACATCCTTTTGTATTATATATTCATGTCAGCCTTTGGGGATGTGACCTACTCAGTAAATTGGGAGCCACCCTTACTCTGGAAGACTGAGGCTACTGCCCTTCTATAAAATCTGATTTTTAATTTTATTTTCAGAATAACTTATCTCTTCAATGTGCTTTAACTGACTATGTAGCCTGTGTTGCATATCATTTGCCTAAGGATCCTCAGTTTGCTTGCTTAATGACTTCTTCCTTTCCTGTTCATCCATTACTTTCTCCTTCTCCATTGCCTCAAGCTCCTACTATTTTTCAGATGGTGGGCGAACAAGAGGAGCAATTGCTTACAAGGATAATGATACCTGGAAAGTGTCCTACATTGCAGTGCAATCCTCATCTCAACATTCAGAATTAGCTACTGCTATTTTAGCTTTCCAAACTTTTTCTCAACAACCTTTCAATTTAATTTCTGATTCATTATGTGTGTCAACTTATCTTTAATCTTCCAGGTGCTTATATCATGCCCAGGATTGATCCTAATCTCATGGCCTTGTTTCTAACTTTACAGCAACTACTACAGGATTGCAAGCAGTTTTATTATGTGGCTCATATACAAAGTCATTCCTCCCTTCCTAGATATCTGTCTGAAGGCAATCGTTATGCTGACACTGCTGTTCATATTTTACCTACTTTATTTTCAGATCCTTTCTTCAGTCACTCTTTTTTTCATCAAAATATTAGAGGCCTAGCACAAGCTTGTCACGTTCCACTTGACCAAGCTAAACAAATTGTTTTATCCTGTCCCCAATGCTCTGGGGCATCTCCCTCTAGGGACACGGGAGTTAATCCTCATGGTTTTGCCTCTAATCAACTTTGGCAAATGGATGTTACTCATGTTCCCTCTTTGGCTCCCTGGAAATATATTCATTTATCTATTGATACCTACTCAGAAGCCATTTGGGCCATTCCTCAGCGAGGGAAAACAACTAATCATGTTATTGCACATCTTTATTTGGCTATTACAGACCTGGGCAAGCCCTCTTCTTTAAAAACTGATAATGGGCCAGCCTATTCTTCATCTGGTTTTTTGCAGTTTTGTACCACCTGGAATATTGTTCTGACTCATGGACTCCTCTATAATTCCTCAGGGCAGGCCATAGTAGAATGCACAAACTGGTCCTTTAAGGACTGCCTCTAAAAATAACTAAAAAAGAAGGGATCATCTAGGGTCCCCAATTTGTCATGGGTAACACAACAGGTTCAAAAAGTATTATTTACCTTAAACTAATTGAATGTCTCTGTTCAAAATTTGACTGCTTATCAGAGACACTTTCAACAGAAAACAAGTTTGCCTGCCCCTCTGGTGTTTTATAGGGCCTTGCCAAATAAAACATGGCTGGGACCAGTTCCTCTAATTACTTGGGGGCAAGGTTATGCTGCTGTGCTTACTCCTACAGGACCTCTCTGAGTTCCAGCTCGTTGTGTCTGTCCTGCCAGGGATGTCATGGCACCAGTCCCCAAATCCACTCCCGGAGATGACAAGGATAACATTACAGACAGCACAGCATCCAATCTGATCCCGCCGTGCCAATCATCCAGTGATGTGGGGAGATGTGAAGATCTTGACTGCCAAAGTGCAGGCAGTGTTACAACATCAGCAAGTAGAACAAACTCCCAAGAATTTATAGGCTGCCATTTTTGTGGATTTAACTGCAAATTCCTTAGCCATCATTTCCTTATGTTTGATGTTCACAGCTGTCCTTTAGCATCAGTGGCTGTTATTCCACCTAAACACACACTTGAAGAACTAATGAAGCACAACTTATGGGTGCAATTGGCTAACATCACACAAAATGATATCTTTTGTTTATCTGAAGCTTATGATATGGAAAATTTGCTTTCCACATGTTTAGTTCCTGTTTGTCTGCCTTCTTCAGTAATTCAAAACTTCACTGGCTTAAGCACATATTTACTCAATAAGAATTTTAACTATAAGACTATAGCTAGTTGTGGATTTACTGCCTATTATCCACCCCCTGATGTGATTGCTTTGCACACCCCAGTGGTAGCCATTCCTGCAAATATAACTTGCGCAAAAGTAGTTAATTGTACATCTTCAAGTAAAAAAACCTCATTGTCATCATATTAGCCCATCTACTTTGAACGGCACAGCTTTTGAAGAGATTTCCTTTCATTTTGCTCATGTTTGGCTGCTGCAAGGATGGTTTTTTACATGTGGTAAAGAAACATTTAATTATATTCCTGCTAATATTAGTGAAGTGCAATACTGCCTCAGCTGGCTGATTCCTGTTTTGCTTTCTAAACAACAACTTTCACATTCAAATTGTTCTCGACAAGGACTAGATGAGTAGATGACACTTGTGACTCTGAAGCAATGTTACTTAATAAAGTGGAATACGTAGCACTAGCCATGTCTATGGTTGGTGTGCCAGCACTTGCTGCCCTTGCTCACCTTAATATTAATTCTGTTGCATGTAATTTAGCAAAAACAATGCTACTTCTTCAGCTATTTCATCAATTAATCATGAGATGCAAGAATTAAGAAAAGCTATTTTACAAAACTGCTGCTATTGACTACTTACTTCTATGTCAACATTTGGGTTGTGAAAGTTTCCAGGGATTGTGAAATCTTTCTGATGAGTCACAAAACATCCAATATCAGCTCAATATTTTACACAATTTGGCCTCGGATTTAAAAATGGATAATGCAGGGTCTTGGTGGGAAGGTTTTGGGGCTTGGTTACCCACAGGCTTAATGGGAAATATTCTACACTATTTAGTTATTATTGTTGCTATTTTAATTAGTGGATGCTGCCTTATTCAATGTCTCCCTCTCTTTGCAACATATGTATCACAGCTTTTTGCCCCAAACCCTCTCTTACCTTATCTCAGGGTCAAGTATATGCCCTGTATAAACAACTGCAAGCGTGCTACTGTTTATTATGCGTCTCTTCCTAACTCCCCTTGTGCATTTTTTATCTAACAAAATAAAAAAGAGTGAAATGTAGTAGCTGTTGAGGTCCAGTAGATGGCGCTAGCAGCAAACTGCAGCCTTATATTGGCCTCTTTATTTATTTATTTATTTAATCATGATCTCATTTCTCTATCTTTCTTGGGTTGGAAAGCCCCATGTCCTGTACCTGGCACAATGATCTCATCTTACTAACATCACCATTATTCTTAAGGATTGGTTGAGAAATTTTACCAATGATGTTGGTGTTTTTTTTACCAATGTGGTATCTATTCTCCAATCCAAATACTGTATCCATGTTACTCTTCCTTGCTTGTAAAAAGGGTATAAAAATAATAAATGCTACATAGGTAAGGAAACATCTTTGCACTCTGAAAATAACTGGTTATTGAACTCCCACAAGAAACATTTTTTCAAAGTCCTGTTGTTGCCCATGGAATGCCCCATCTTGGATTTCTTTGTCCAAGACAAAAGAATTACCTTCCCACAGGCTTTTGATCATCTGTCCAATAAGTGAGCCTGAGATCAGAATATGGAACCCATCAGCTCCAAAGCATAGACTACGGTAAAGAGACTTAATGTTTACTAAAGAATGTTAAAATTGATTGTATATTGAAAATGAGTATACCAGTACTCATTTTCAACATCCAAATTATTATTCATATGAGTAATATTTATTGCAGTTTGCTGGGGTCAAAGTATGTGGCTTTACTAAAAAAATAAAATTATTATTTTGTGAAGTTCTAATGAATAGATATGAAAGGTTGTTCTGTTTCAGTCATCACTTTCCTTGCAGTAAGGATTTTAAAAAAAGCCCTGTTGATGGGTTTGTCTGAACTGAGGATGAATTGATTAACATTAATTCTGTAACAGTTTTCACCATGGAATGATATTATTAGTTCCTAATGCCTATAAAATCATAAAGCATAATATACGGCATTATTCAATCTTCATTGATAAGTTTATTATTACAAAACACTACAAATTAAAATAAATTTTTCTTTGGATTAGTGGTATTGAAATGTAAGAAATTATAGTAGCAAAAAATTATTCTAAGTACTAAGAATGATGAAAAATGGTACAGTGAACAATTCTCTAATAATCATAATTATTTATAGAAATAATTTCTTTCCTATACATTAGCCTCTCTTATATATATTTTGTTCTACATTAACACATTATGGTAAATATGGATGGCATATTTGTGTTTTATTGTAATACCAAATGTATTTTCATAGTTTTGTATGCATACCTGAATCATAGCTTCCCAAAAAGATGACAACACTGAAAGTAAGAAGATCTCTAGCTTCTAAAAGATAATGTAGATACAAATAAAATAATAAAATAATATAATATAATATAAAATAGTAAAATAAAATAAAAAAGCCCAGTGACAGTGTTCAATCTCAGTTTTCCTATCTGTAAAATTAAACTGCCAACTCAAGATAAAATAAGCTCTACTTCTCTCCAATAAATTTGCACATGTCCCACATTTGTGTGTATGTGTGCATGTGTGTAATTATATATTTCAAAAACTAAATTAGTATTTACTAAATAAATTGTTCATAAAATAAGATGCTCTGTTTAGAAGGATCTCCTATCTGATGAATTATTTTCCTTCTAGCAGCAGAATAAAAAAACAGGAACCAAACAGGAAGGGCATGTTTTCAAAGGAAAGGCAGGAAAGTTGTGGCAATATGAGCAAAACAGGATGAATACAGAGAAATTTAGGGTAAGAGGTAAAGGAACAGGAAGGAAATAAAAAACCAGCTATATTTACAAAAACATTTAAATGTAAAGAAACAAGCAACCTTTCCCAAGCAACAATATCAGCTGTGATATTTGAAATCCTGCTTATTCCTCTTTCTCCCATTCTTCCAATTTCTTCTATTCTTATATATACATATAAAACCAGTGGTGGGATTCAGGGGGTTTGGGGCACCTCGGAAGAATGCTTAGTTAAATTGCTGGCTGGCCCCACCCCTGCCCCACTATTTTAATGTTGCTAGCACCAAAAAAAAAAAACAACAACAACAACCCAGAGACCTTAAGATGAAATCAGAGAACAATTGCCTGGAGAGGGATTTAGTTTTCAGTGGTTTTAATATGTACAACTAAGAAAAAGACTGGATAAAAATGTTCCAGGAATAGAATGTGATAAAACAATTTGAAAATGAAGATCTTGTGATTGCTAAAGTGTATAAACTTTTGTTGAGATATTTGAAATGAAGAACCTGCTATAGAATGTACTGTACAATAGAATGGGTCAAGAATTTTGATTATAATATTCAAATAGATAAATGGGAACAATTGTGTTAAAAGTCTGAAATTCACATTGTTTTATAATTTAAAAGAAGCCTTTTTAAAAAAAATGATATACTATTGATATATGACACTAGAAAAAAAATCTTTAAGTTGTAAAAAGGAACTTTTAATCACAGATGAAAATGTGACAAAGTTGAAGGAATATTTTATCCTGCATGGTAAACTGATAAAACAAAACAAAAAAAACCCCATTGTGTGTGTGTGTGTGTGTATACAACAGCTCCTGTCACACACTTCTTGCACTGGCATGAAGCAGAAGGCACCAGCCTTAAGATGGCGAGTGGGATCTCACCAAAACGTTGCGAAGATATTCTCAAACTTACTTACACGGGAAAAGACCCGAACAGACCTAGACCTGCATACCTGCACCCGTGAAAATCTACGAAAACACACACACAGATGCAAAATGTTAAAATTCAACATTTAGATGGACCGAAGACTTTTCTTATTAGGATTTATGGATACTCAGCTAGAAAAGGCTCATCTGGTTTTATATATGATAATACAGTGAGGTCATTATATGAAGAAATATGGGAGACAACAGAAGTATCACTGATGGAGGAATGGATTGTGAAGATGGTTGCAGAAATGGCTAAACTGACTTGTTTGATCAAATAGGGAACTACAATTATTTTTTATAAAACTCTAGAAACTTTTTCAGAAAATCAATAAAAATGAGCTGCTGATGGGGGCGTGGTTATGGTCGTGGTGGTGTGAGGATGCTTTTCTCCACTTCCTAGGGCATTTTGAGGAAGAAAATAAAGATTAAAAGTGTTTGAAATGCATTGACAAGAGCCAAATTTTTACAATTTACATCGGAAAGGCTGTTGACCCAGTAGGTGAACTTTGGAACTGGTAGGTCACCCTGTATTACTTGAATTTTGAAGTTTTTATAGCGTGAGAAAGTAAAGGGGTGATTAATAGACAGTCGCGTAATTGAGAAATGGCTGCTTTTTGTTTTCATTAGCACTGCGATGTGTAATTTTTGCTGCGAAGAGGCACGAATATCAAAGAATTTGTTAACAGTGGGGAAAAAAATTTTTTTTTGGGGAAGATAAGAGGAATTTAAGTTGAACTTCTGTTCGTGAATGTGCCTAATCAAAGCAGCAAATACATTCCGGGCAATGCCTTCCAACGGATGTTAGAGATTTTTTTTTCTTCCTTCTTCAAAATAATTATACAAGCTGAACCGATAGTCATAAATCTTTATTTGGCTCTTTGAATGCAATAAAAAGCTGTCTTAGCTTCAATAGAAAATTGCTGTCTCTTAATCTTCATTAAAGACCCTCTTGACAAAAATAGATAATTAAAAACTTACTGAATATGGCTCAACTTTCAGATATGCAACAAGTTGTTATGGCTTTAAATAAAATTAGTG
>JAEANM010029634.1:0-10149 GCA_017656035.1 Myanophis thanlyinensis | reverse complement strand
TGATATCTGTTTTTATTGGCTGTGAACCGCCCCGAGTCCTGCGGGAGAGGGGGCAGTATATAAATTAAATAAATAAATAAAATAAATAAATAAAGTCCCCAGGGAACCTTAATTGATAAGGAGAGCAGTATGTAAAATACATTATTTAAATCTGTATTTGTTAATCTGTAATGGAATGGCGCTTGCCTTATTGTTATTAAGTTTGACTCAGCCTTCCATCCTTCCGAGGTCGGTAAAATGAGGACCCAGATTGTTGGGGGCAATATGCTGGCTCTAAACTGCATTAGAGAGGGCTGTAAAGCACAGTGAAGCGGTGTATAATCCTAAGTGCTATTGCTATTGCTTAGCATTTCTGTTAGCTTATTTCTAACTAAAACACCTACAATTGCTATTTCTAGTTTTACATTTCATAAATAGGAGGTTTTCCATTTAAAAATGTATTTAAGAAAAATAAGGCTATCTGAACTGTGTCTTGAATTATGGAAAATTACTTTTAAAAAATGTTTTATGCAAGCAGTTGCATGTTTAGCAATTTTTTTTAAAGGAAGGAGAGGATTTTTGGTAGAAAACATTAAGACTCTTCCGGATGTGTATAGTAGTTCGTGGTTTTACTATGTCTTTATGTACTCTTCTTGCCATTGTTCTACTATGATCCAGTAGAATTGCTAAGGAGTATCACTATTGTGTGATAGGCAAAAGTAGGTTGAACCACATGAGAATGTTAATGCAATCAAATAATTATTTGAACAGGCATTATATTTTCAGGCTTTTTTGAGGATCTCTTAGCATGAAGTAATAGCCATCTAGTAGCAGCCCAACCTACCCTTCAAGACCTCCTGGTAAAAAGCTCTAAAGAACAGCTTCAGGAGTTCTTAGAACAATTCCAAATGCTTTTGGAAGTTGTGCCTTTGTGCATTTTCCATTTAGTATTCTGTGCCAGCTGGCTTTTAGAAGAACACTAGGGAGAAATAGCAAACCAATTTCTCTTTGGAAACAGACTTTAAAAGGAAAGGTGCTGTGAAACAACCTAGAGGAAAAATAGGCGAAGAAGTTGGACTTGAAAGTTACAGCACAAAAAAGGAGCTTGTAGAGAAGACCTGAAAGAATGATACTTCATGTTGTATGGGGTGGGTGGGGGAGCAGGCTGCTCAGATTTTGCAGAATACAGCTTCTTGATTTTTATTATTACTATTATTACTTTCAGATTCTTTATATTTTTGACTATCAGAATGTCATCAGCATAGCTCAGCTTGGTATTTCAATATTTCATATTTCAGTCCTGTATACAGATTTACATGAGGACAATGAGATGTTCTGGAATTCCATTTTTCTAAATATTTTCCACTGCTTGAAATAATCTATGTTTCTTTACATGAACTAGTTCTTTGTCCCAAGTTCATCATGGTCAAGTGTGCTGGAAGTGGACTTTCAGAAATCTGTGTACTGTAGAGGGAAGTATGTGCCTGATGCTGAGAATTATTTTTGGATAAAAGTCATTGCCTTTTTCATGTATCAAGGACCCAAAGGCTCAAGTTCAGAAAAATAATGATTCTTATTAATGTACACAGATTAAAAAGTTGGTGTTTCCATTCCATATTGCCCTGTCTGTTAATTAAATATACCAAGATTATAAAAATTATATTTCTTACATAACTGTATAAACTATATTTAACAATATAGTGTTAACACTTATTAAAATTTCCAGTGGAACCTGTCTGCCATTTCCAAATATTTTTGATCACATAAAGTGCATGAGGGTTATTTCTCACCAGTTTGTAAGAGGGAAAGTGATTTCATCCTAGCTTAAACTGAACAGATTTTCTGTTCATCCAATGCCTTACATTTTAGGAGTAACAAAATTAATTTTGGAGGAGTGGATAATGAGTAGGCTTAAGGTCAGAAAGTTTGTTGTTTTCTAAAATAGTTCATTTTATGTTTTAAATCATTGGTGTCAATTATTTAAAGTATGTTGCCACATAGATGTAAAGAGATGGTTCATGCAGAGGACTGCTGATCACTTAAAAGATTCTTTAATGTCCTGAATGATTCTGTTCAAGCCATCTGAACCATATTCTGTGTATGCTAAATATGCTTGAATATTCTGAAACACATCTTTGCAGTATTTGTAGACACCAATAGATGCTTTCACTATGATAGACACATTAGTACAGGGATGGGCAATTACGGCTCCTTCATGACTCATGGACTTCGACTCCCAGCAGGAATTCTGGGAGTTGAAGTCCACGAGTCATGAAGGAGCCGTAATTGCCTACCCCTGCATTAGTACATATCTTTGTGTATTTGTATTATTAGAGAAGGAAAATTGGAAAGGTACTGTAGCTACATGTGAGGGATTCATTAATAATATGGAGATAAAAGATTTCTTTCTATCTTATGATCGTTAAAATCAATTCTGAATAGAAATAAATAAATAAAATAATGAGAAAAGGTAACTTTAGTAACTAAAGTTACTGTTGTATTTTCCCAGACTCTGCTATTTGAATGTGTGTCCTGTTTGATTCTAGAAGGATTTTCTGAATAGATGTGCCTATTATTATAAAAGGCAATATTCAGTTGCTCTCAGGCCTGGCAATATTGCCAAAAATGTACACCAAAAGCTTGTAACAATAGTTTAAGTGGACATTGGAGTTATGAACCATTGGTCATAAAAATTATTTCAGTTTCAAAGTATACTTGGAATACATGTCATAATAAAGTACCAGTATTTAATTATTTTATTATATTGTAGGACAGCTATGCACAATCTTTGTACTACTTGAGTTGCAATAAGAGGAACTCAACAAATTATTCAGTCAAAGGAATTAAAAGGAACTAGATTTTTAAAACAGAAGATGTTATGGCTATTCTTTCTCTTAACTGCACCTAAAGGAATGATGGCTGGTGTATGATATTAAGAGCAGATTATCAGTAATACATTAAGAATCATATACTGTATTTTCTGAATCTCTTTTATTGCATTTTAAGTGTAAACAGCCATAAAGAGTTCTGCCAGTATAAGCATTTCCAATTAAGTAAATTAAAAAAAAACCTGTACATTGAGTCACACAGTATTTACTTAACTGGATATCAATATTAGAGCTGTTTAAAGGAGGTGTATAAGAAAGCCTATTATCATGAAGAAAATACCCCTTTTGGAGCCATTAATGCAACCACCTACTCTGGAAGGCTCACATAGCTGCTTTGCAAGCTACTTTCTTTTTCGTGGGAGTGCTAGAGAAGTGAAATGTCTTTGCATATATCCACATCTTCAAACAGTCAGAGATAACCTTTCAAGCAGTTGCTTGAGTTTTCCAAGAGATATATGATTTCTTCCTGGATGGGCAACTAGCAGGGAAGTCCAGGGCTATAGGTTAGACTAGAAAGATTAAAAATGAACAAACACTGTGGAAGGTGATGCAATATAATTCTATGTTGCCAAGAAAATTATATGACATGGAATTTGAGTTCCAGTTTGGCTCAAAGGAGAGTTCACCATTTTGCTTGGACTTAATGAACATGGAACATTTCAGACATAGAGAGCTACAGTATTTAATTGTGCAATGTAGTACCTTTACTCAGTGTACAGCCTCCAACCAAGTGGTATGAGATCATTTATTGAAAGCCTGCATGCACATGATGGTGCTGAGACCAAAAAAACAGATTGGTTGGGACTATTATGTTTTTCTAAACTACTCTAGGCATGTTGAAAAAAAATGGTCAGGTTATTTTGTTTTTTATAAAGATATGCTATTGAAATTTAACATGTTTCATCAAGAGACAACACACACACACACACACACACACACACAACCAGGTTCATTTCAAATTGAAAGCTGGAATAATATTGCTTTTTTGCATACATGGATTCCAGGCTTAGAAAGAACACAGAAAATAAAAATATTTGCTATGGATAATGGGAACTCCCTTTCATTTATACTATGAGGATATAGAACAAAAGATGTTTTAATTTTTTTAATTCTCAAGAAACATAACATGGCAGCTCCCTTATACTTAAAACAAAGTATATGCTAGCAAAACAAAAAAGCAGAAGCTTGCTTCTGGTTAATTTTTGGGTGGATGTTAGCATCTAATCTTGATTGACTGATTATGCACCATCAGGTCAGTAGTAACTCTTTAGTGATCACATGGATAGATTTTCTACAGTACTATTGTCCATTTTAGTCCTTCAGGGCTTTCAATAGTGCATCCATCACTGCTGTAATTGAATCCATCCATTTTGCTTCTAGTAATCTACATTGTGCTTCTACTTGACCCCAGCATTAGACTTCACCAGAGAGCTAGGTCTTTACATTATGTGATTATTTTAGTTTATTTTAATAGCCAAAGAGCCCTTTTAATTCTTTAATGCAGGACAAGTGTGAAATTTTAGAACTAGACTGAAAAGTCAAAAAGTATATAATAAACCACTCCCATGTTGTTTCCAGGTAAAATGTCCACAGGAGTTCCATGTGAATGCTACCTTTTGTAGTGGAGAAAGATTTTCCCTTCTAGATTTTGTTTTTTTTTTTACAAACTTTATTCAATATAAAAATTCTTAAAAACAATAATAAATCACATACAAATTTATAACTTATTAAATACTTACATACCTTATTTCCAGTGGTACATATATAACCTATGATTCAACAGTTTCTTAACAATTCTACTTATTTCTATAAGCTTCTCTTATATTCAATTCTATATCTTCCCTATTTATTTGAATCTTTAGTTCTGTTATACATCCATGAATACAGTTTTTCCCACACTATATAATATTCCAAAATTTCTCTCTCTTTCTGCACGCTCCAAGATTTTATGAATTATCAGGCCATCTGCTGGGACACAGTCCCCTTTCCAACATTGAGCCAGGGCTATTCTCGCTGCTGTTATAATGTGTAGTATTAAATATCTTTCTTCTTTTTTACATTTTTCTTTGATAATACCCAGGAGAAATGTTTCTGGTTTAAGCTCCAATTGAATGTTTGTAATGTCTTTAATCCAGTTTTTATTCTATTCCAATATTTCTTAATTTTGGCACATGTCTACCATATATGAAAGAAGGTCCCTTGAAGTTTATTGCATTTCCAACAGATAGGGTTTAATTTATGGTACATTTTAGCGAATTTTGAGGGGGATAGGTATCATCTGTAACACATCTTATATTGATTTTCCTTAAATGTTATCGCTTTCGTCATTCTATAATTTTTTGTTCATATCGTTTCCCAATCCTCCAAATCTATATTATGGCTCACGTTTCTGGTCCAAGCTAGATTTTATGTTTTATGTACATTCATCAGGGCTTAATAGCAGGGGGGGGGGAGGGAGAGGGGAGGGGAGGGGGAAGGAAAGGGAAAGGAATCATTGGTAGCCTGTTTCCAGAGATTACTTATATTAAAATACTTTGTAAAACTATTTGTATTATTTTTGTGTTTGGGTTTGCATATACACAAATATTGTGATGGTTAAGTTTTAATAATATGAAATTATTTTCAGCTTTTAATTCTATGGCTCATCATGCCTTCCTATAACTGAAGACAAGAATCTGCATCTTAGAAAACATCTTTGTTCTACATTGGAATGGCTTACAAAAAGGAGATTTATAAGACATGTGTTCACTCTTTATCTTGAAGGTCACCTTGACCGAATGGGTTGTACCATTTTAAAAGCTGAAGAATAAATCTGAGGGACAACTTATGGCATTACTCCAGTAATGGCAGTATTAAAGATCAGAAGTTTTTATCTAAACATCAAGTGGGAATCAACTAACTTGCAAGAGGGTAAGCTCAGTAATTGACAACATACTTTGCATAAAAATGATCAAAGTTAATTTCCTAGTTATTTTGATTTAAATCACTATTAAAAAGACTTGATTTAAATCAACTCAATTTAAATCATAATTTTTAAAGAGCAACTATCATCTCTGTCCCACAGCAGCTCCTCTGACCTTCTGTTGACTCACCAATAGTCCCATTAACATTGCACTGCTGCTGATGATGCAGGAGTGATGACAAGGTGAGGGACGTGGCAGGCAGCAGGTGAGTGGGTGCCCACTAACAGGCGCTGCCGTGATGGATCTGAAATGGCAGATGCTCTTTAATACATTTATAAGCTGCTTAGAAGGTTTCACTTTTATTTTTACTGCTTGCCCTTCCTCCTCACACTTAGAACCTGGTGATACAGATGCATTTCTCTTCAAACATTCATACAATTTGTAGTGTACATAGATTTGCAAAACAATGGGATAAAGGAGTATTCCTTAACTTTGTTTTATGATTTATCTGACTGTTACTGTGAAATTGTGTAAATGTGTCAATGCAGTGCATATTATCTCAGCTTGCAGAGCTTGGATTCATTGAATGAGTTTACAAAAAAATGTAAATATTGCAAAATATACAGTCTCATGCTACATAACTAAACACCATTTCATGCTGAATAAACTAAATTATTAATGTATTTTAAATAGAAACCTATCTTCAGATAGAGTTTTATTCCAAAAGCATTTTATTAAAATAAATTTGATAAAAATAAAAAATCCAATTTAAATAAAAAAATTGATTTAAATTTTAAAAGATTTTTTTTATTTTTTAAAAAATCATCATTTTTTTATCCACCCTGATTTATCACCATAATTGAGCCCAAAATTTACACTGCTAAGAAAGACAGTGGTTAAGAGAGTTTTGCCCTGTTTTATAATGTTTCTTGCCACAGCAGTTAGGTAAATTACTGCAATTAAGTTAGTAATATGGCTGTTAAATAAATCTGGCTTCCCCATTAATTTTGCTTGTCAGAAGGTCACAAAAGGTGATCTCATGACCCCAGGACACTGCATCCATCATAAATACATGCCAGTTGCCAAGCATCCAAACTTTGATCTCATGACAATGGGGATGCTACATGGGATGTTGAAACGGTTGTGTGAAAAATGGTCATGTTAACTTTTTTCAATGTCATTGTAATTCTGAGCAGTCATTAAACAAATGGTTATAACTGGTGGACTACCTATATTTAATTTGCCTCCTTTCTAACATCTTAATATTCCTGATTCCATGCTCTTGGACAGAAGCATAACAGTCATTGAAATATATATTCTGTAGCTACTGAAAATAAAAATTCAGAGCAAAATTTCCTATTTGGGAAGAGTTGTATTTCTGAACATATGTGCGATCAAATAGTTAGAAAAGATTAGGATGTGTGTAAAATTAAAGGAGTTTTGTAAATAATTTGGACTGGAAAATGACTATTATCCATCTGATTCTTAAGCCATGTACTTACTCATGCTTCATAGAATTAATGCATTGCATTAAGTAGAATTTTTTGAGTGTAATTGCTTCTTACATCTTTAGTCTCACTATTCCTTATTTTTTATAAGCAAATTGTTTTTCAAAATATGGTCAGACTACTATGAAAAAGCAGAACATATGAAATAAATACTGAGGTCATTTCTTGAAACACATTCAGAAGTAATACTGCTGGGGTTCATAATTCATCTGGGCAATTCCAACTGATTTCAGTTGACAGGAAGCTGACAGCAAAATGCTTTCCTGTGAAGTAACTCAGATCCAATGTATGTAATCATCCAGAATCTTGCCCTTTCTTATATAAAATGTCTTCATACTTAAGAATATTTGCAAATAAGGTAGCATACATGCTGTTTACCATTAATCTAAAAAATCTCAGAATGAACTACAGAACAAAAACAACAACAGGAAATCTGTACTTGTGTGTGTGGTCTCTCTAAATACACAGACACATACAGCTGTTTCTAGTGGGTGGTGCTTAACACTACCTAATCATTGCTGTCTCATTGTAATAAGCAGCAAACTTGCAATATAATTTATTTTTCATATATTAGAAGTATTACAAAGTATGTGTCCGTGTGGCTGTATTCTGTCCATGTTAATGTCATAGCTGTATAGATTGGATCAAGTGACATCAACATAGATTAATTTTATTTTCAGAATGGGAGCCAGTTTATTCTTCAGTTTTACCAGGAATTTAATTATTGCCAATATATTTTCCAGTTTTCTGTTTAACGAAAGGCACAGAACTGCAGTTAAATATTTAATTAAATATGTCTCTCTCCTCCACCCTATAGCTTTAACAATTACTACAAAAATGACAGTTTTATACCACTGTGTAATTTAAACCCTTTCTTGTTTCTTAAGTTAAACAGAAAGTAGAGCACTATATAAAACCACAATACTATATTAATTTTAAAGTCACATATTTTAAACTTTCTGGACACTGCAATTTTAATTATGACCAGAAAAAGGAATTGGGCTAATGTATTATTTTAGCAGTAAAGTATTTCAGCAATAATTATTCAGACCTAAAAACTTTTATAGAAAGAGTTAGCAGCCTTCCTGAAAATGGTAGTTATGATACAAAGACTTGATGAGAGACAGAATTGTCATCCAAACTCAATATCCTATCTTATGTTTTCTGGAAGGCCTGCCAAACTCCCCCCTTACTCTCCCCCATTGTTAGTTATGATACAGTTGATCCTTGTTTGAATTTTGGTGACTCCATAGTCATTATTGTCCACTGTCATTATTTCGACCTGTTTCCAGTAATAATCTATAGTTCCAAGGGCATTCTTTATCTACCACACATTTTCAATGAACTCTTGACAGTGTACAGTATAAAAAACAAAAACATAATGTAACATTACAACATGACTTAAAATACCAAAATTATACTATTATAGGTGCCTCTTAACAATTTCATTTAAAATATTCTTTTTTCACCAGTTATCTAAATATTGGCAGGGCTCCAGAATTAGGGATTGCCACTAAAAAACATTGGTTTTGGATACCTTTTTCTCAAAATTTTCAACATTCCCATTGTAGGATGTGCATATACTGTTTGAAGCAGATACTCTTGGAAAGTATCTAAGTGCTAAACCACCCTAATCCTATAGTTATAACCCTAGAAAGACCTCCAAGTTGCCGAACTGTTTATTCAAGAGTTCTACCCTATCCAGAGTAGCCACTGAAAAAAGATCTGGATAATATATATCAGGGTATATGACCAGCATATTGATGATATATGAACTTTTCCTGAGGTTTCATGGAAATGTTACAAAATAGGGAGGAAAAAAGAAAAGAACGCTTTGGCAAGCTAACCTCTCTTTCCCCAATGGAATAGACTACTCAGGAAGAAGCAGTACTTCAATTTCTAACCCTTGCAGGCAGTCCAAAAAGCTATCATGATTGATAATATTGAATAGCCCTGAGAGGTTAAAAAAATAAAAGAGCCAGGAAGGGTGCATTTCCTTCCATGAAGTCCCAACTAAAATAAACAAGTATGACTAATGCAGTCTGTCCCATGCCTTGGACTAAAATTTAATTCAAAAAAGTTCAAATAATCTGCTTCCTTTCAGGGTGCTCTAGAATTGGAGCCCCTCCATTTTATTAACACTCCTCCCCATCAGGGAGAAACTTGGAGCCTGGATGATGATTATTCAGCACAAGTAGTTCTAGGCATATTCTTTTGATGAGCAGATATACCATAATTTCTTTTCTGTGGTAAGCATCTACTCCTTTTCCAATGAGGTGCTGATCACAAGTATTTTGACACCTTTAACACCACAAGTGTTAGGCTTAAATATGAGATCATACCAGTGTGATAAGGTTAATTTCTGGCCTTAATCCACTCATATTCTCATCCACCCATGACTTAATCTCCTAAAGCTCTATCAAAAAACAGAAATGCCCACTTTCAGGATCTCTGTGTGATAGTAAGATATCATTTGGGAGCATTTTGTCAATGTCCTACCAGGCATTCACAACAGAATTGCCTCCCAAATTGCTGAAGAAATCATACTGGACTTCAGCAGAGTTCATAAGGTGCTTAAGATAGAATGCTTAAGCTTAATGGGTTTTCTACCCTAGAATGAACCCTGGTTTAATGAAAAAAAAAAAAGGAAATGGCAAAGGGAGCACTATAACATTTTCATATTTAGATAAATGTTTTCACTGCTTTTAAGATAAATATCAAATCTAATATCTGGAAAAAAGAATTGGGAATATTTGGAAGAGATTATTCTTCAGCTTGAGTATATACAGAAGCATCTTCGCACAGTCACTTCTGCCCTTGTGACTTCCCGTCTGGACTATGCCAATGCTCTCTACATGGGGCTCCCCTTGA
>JAEANM010029633.1:0-10149 GCA_017656035.1 Myanophis thanlyinensis | reverse complement strand
CTTAACAGCTTAAAATGGCTGGCTCAGGAATTCTGGGAGTTGAAGTCCATGAGTCATGAAAGAGCCAAGATTCCCTAACCCTGTTCTAAGGAATAGAATATTCATAGATAACAGGCTTAAGACATTTTGTTTTGCTTTATTTACATTTTTAAAAAGTAAAATATGATTGAAATACTTTCCATTTTTAGATTCTTCACCCTGCAGTGGAGGCATTGGATCTTCGAGACTGTGATATTTCAGACTATGCCTTGCAACAGCTTTGTAACTGCAGGCATCTTAAAAAGATAAATGTAAATGTTTGGAAAAACAACAGGCTGACCATAACTTCTGAAGGTATACTTTCTGCACAATGGTTATTTAAAAGAGCACTGAGAGATACAAGTGATGGCTATCGGACACGTCCCATTTTCAGTCTTATATATACCTTAAGCACAAATGCACATGACTTTCAGAATTTTACCACCTTCCCATATCAACAGGACAGCTGCTCATTTCTTCAGCCTAAATGTCACAATCTAACTATTTTTATATATATGACCAACATAAGTTCCTCTTTTCCCAGGATCTTAGCCGACCATATCTTGCCAGCTAAGCAGCTATCCTACTTGCAAAGCACATTTTTCAACATACACAACACAATTTCTACATACTCGGGCACAAATCCATCACACAGGCACCATTGAAGTTTCGTAAGTTAATCAGTGTTGTTCTGTGTGCTGGGTCTACAACCCCAAATATCTTCACAAATACAGTTATTCCTTGATTATAATATATGATACAATGTGTTAAAGCAGATTTTAATATTCCTTAAGTATTGCAGGTAATTTCGTATTAATGCTGGACTTAGTCCAGGTTCCCTGAGATAACAGCAACCCAGGGAACTGGATCAGGGACAGAATCAGTAGTACTTAGGTATTTTGCAAGCTTCCCACAGATGAGATATTAAGATATTGAATGAAAGACTCAAAAGAAATATTTAAGCCATCAAATCCCTCTTTCTCCATCCTGCTCAGTGTAGCAAACCGAATTAAATGCTAGTAATCCCAGACAAATGTCTAACTTCTGCTTAAGCAGATCCCGTGAAAAGGAACCTAGTACTTTTGGAACCCTGGAGTTCTGGGCAGCATGGTTTGAATAACATAGCTGTACAACAGGCTGGGAGTACTCTAGGATCTCCTTCAGAGGTTTTTTCCAGTTTAGTTCAGATGTAGCACCTGAGAAATGAATGGGAAATTTGAAAAACAAAGATAATGTACACACATATGAATCGTGGATCCATTATCTTATAATGATTTTTTAAAAAGTATTGAAGAATGGTGGGCTGATAATGAACAGATGGTCCAATCTTGGTTGAGAAAATTATTCTGTTAAAGACACTTCCAAATTATTGGGTTATCATAAAGTTCAGAAAAGAAAATAATTGGTTTTCTTTAAAAATCAACAAAACAAAATTCTTTATGTATATTATGCACATTAAAACTCAATGAAATATTTAAATGTATGGTAATAGAATTCTATCTATAGGAGAAAAACCTGCCTTCCATCTCCAACAGGAGTTACAGCACTGGCCTTATCGTGCCCCTATCTGCGGGAAGCCTCCTTTAAGAGATGCAGCAACCTAACAGACAGTGGAATCATTGCTCTTGCCCTCAACTGCCCCCTTTTACAAATAGTCAACATAGGTGGATGCTCCAACATCACAGACACTTCCTTACAAGCCCTGGGACAGAACTGTAGATCCCTGCACAGTGTTGATTTCTCATCAACCCAAGTAAGAGTGAAAACATTATTATAACAGCATCTTGAAAAACATTGTAAGCAAAGAAGATAATTCATAAATAATTTCATAAGATTCTTTGGTATCAGAATTGGGATTCTAAAATCAAGAGGGATCAAATGGCTGTCTTAATAATTGGAAATACTAAATTGTTTGGTTTCGGTAGGCATTAGATTCTGGGTTTTCAGTGTCCAAGAAAATGCCCAAGAAAAGGAATGTGTTCCATTGACATTTCAGTTTAAGTCCTTGGCTGTTTAATGATAGGTATGATGCCGAATGTGCTTTAAACATGAGTAAAGTCATGAAAGTAAGAAGTAGGGATCCTGGAAAAGAGACAAATAGCAAAAAGTAGATCATTCAATTTTGCTGCATGCATGTTGTGCATTGACAATAAAGGATTGAATTGAATTGTTAGTGTGAAAGGCGGCAGTATATACAGTAGGCACAATACATTTCACTAATTATAGTAATGTTAATATCTAAGGTACAAAGAAAGCTCCCATTTGTTTAGAATAATGCAGGGATATTGTAGTAAGGTCATCCCCTAAGTATTATCAGAGACAGTTTAATGGTAAAGGTCATAGTATGATTTGTTTTATTTTCTTTATTGTTTCTATGTAACAAACCAAAGCGATACAATGTATAGCTTTGTTCAATGCTCTGCCTTGTTCCTTAGTAATCATTGTAATATACTCCATTTCCATTGTTCCCAAACACTGGTTTCTTATTAAAGTGGACAGTTTTTCATACAATATGTCTATGAGGCTCCCTATCTAATATGACTGCTATTTAAAGCAGCATGATGTTAAAAATCTCTGGGTATTCAAACTAAATTTTTTTTTGAAGTTAAAATAGATCTGCTCATTGGACCTGTAAGCGTTTATAGTTAGATTGGGCTAGGACATGGGCCACACCTGGCTTTGGTGTTGCATGCCAGTATCTGCATTCCCAAGATGGTAAGCAGAATGCAGGATAAAACTCATATTTGATTTTTGAATTTATACTGTAAGTAAATTCAAATCAATTATTCAATTATATGCAACTAATATAATTGGTCCCCATGTATTTAATAAGTGCTGTCTTTCATCCAGAGTAAAATTTATGTTGGCTATTTGGGATGAAATATGGCTCTCTTCTAATGAGCCACTGAATGTTTTGATCGAGTCCTTCTGTTACAAGATCAAGGTAAGATACTAAGATATTGAATGAAAGACTCAAAAGAAACATTTGCCACCAAATCCCCCTTTCCCGATCCTATTCAGTATAATAATCCAAATTAAATGCTAAGTAATCTCAGACAAATGTGTCTTAACTTCTGCTTAAGCAGATCTAGTGAAGGGGAACCTAATACTTTTCAGGTCAATTGGTCCGCTGTTGAATTTCTTTTACTAGTAGAAGTTTTTTTATATTCAGTCAAAACATACCTAATTATAACTTCATTATTTCATGTATTGCATTCTGGAATGAGAGAACAAGGCTTGACTTGCTTCTGTATGACATCCTTTCAGATATTTTAGTAGTGCTGTCATTATCTTCCCTCTTTCTATCATCTTTTCTCAAGTTTATGTTATCCACCTGCTGTCCCAGCTCCGTATTGGTTCCATTGCCCAGTGTGCCCTTCATCCAAATCGTGCACCATTTGGCTTCCTTTGTTCTCTAAAATGGTCCCAAATTTTGTGTCAGAACACTAATAGCCACCTTGCTTTGCTCATGCATAGAACTGCATAGAACTGAAATGGCTTGGATAAATCTGATAAATTTGCTGAAATGCTGCTGAATACTCAGATGTCCATTCAAAAACTAGGCATCCAAATCCTACAAAAAACATATTCCCCAAGAAACTCTGTATTTATTTCCAATTTTTAGGTTCAATTAGTCTGCAGAAGGTTTCTGTTCTTTTTGGCAGCAATTGTTGACCCTTCAAAATGGCAAATCCTAAGTCACAATCTTTTTAGCCATTTGGGTCAGATACATGATAGCCCAAATCGGGGTGTTAAAGTCAGATCGGCACTCTGATCAGTTCATAAGTAAGACATTTCTTTATCAAAGCTTGAGTCCATTTTAACAAATATTGTTTCACCCTGAGTGGAGTGACTCCTACCAATAATTCCACCCAAACTAGCGTCACATGATTTGCTTGTCCATGTCCGTGTTTCCCTCAGACCCATGACATTAACAAATCTTCAATTTCCAACAGTATCTTATTATTCATAGTGGTTAAATAACAGACACTCTTGCATTATCCATTTCTCTTCTCTTGGTACCATCAAGTGACTTTGTCCTCCTGAAATGTTAGTTCTGCTTTCAACGTATAAGTCCCCTCCCAACAAAAGTAACAGACAATCAGGCACATATAAGAACTGGTGACTCAAGTTTCCTTCCCTCCACTACACATTATATTGGTTGTAAAAGTGATCTATTACTTGTGACTTCTACAATGGGTACTTTCTTGTTACTTGTAAATTAGCCATAATTGAATAAGTGGCTCCAGTATCAATTAAAAAGGAAACAATCCTTCCCCGGCTTCTATTTTAACCAGGGTCTCATTGGAGGAAACTATAAATGATTTTCTGGATCCCAGTATTTCTCTTCTGAATTTTCCAGGTGGGCTGTCACCATGCTACTCATGATCTCTTGTCTTGCTCTTCCTCTTTTCTCTTTCAGGGACACTCCTGTGACCATTAGCTTTTTGTCTAGAGAGGGCACATTGGTCTCTCTGCAAAACTTTTTTCTTTATAGCTGATTGCAGTTCCTCTTATTTGTATTACTTTTCTTCTCATTATTTCTTAAGGCAGCCACCAATAGAGACCCTTGAATTTTCATATTCCTACCTTCATTCTTGTCTTTCACCTGGTTCCAATTAATATACAGTATATCCTTAATCTGTTTCTACTAATTGGGAAATATTCATCTACAATACCTTCAACTTTATGTAAATTCTTATATCTGGAGCACCCTGACCCATAAAAATCAAATTAATCATTCTATTAACCATTCCCATATTTTCAGCAGATAAAGGGTCTAAGTCAATATATTGTCTAAAAGTTTCATATAGCTGTTCAAGGAAGGCCTCTGGATTTTTATTTGCATTTTGATGAACTTCATAAATCTTTAACAGATTTTTCTGCTTCAGAACCTCGTTTCTAAAAATTTCCAATAAACAGCCTTTATAGTGTCTTTAATCTACGAAAGTCAGTATCCTTGTAATGATTCCAGGAAGGCTCTTGCTCTGGCATCATCTCATGGTAGGCCTTGACTCATTTTTGGCCAATTGCCATCTTGTTGCCTGTTTTCTTGCTTTCTTTAAAACTTCTCCTTTGGCATTAACAAAATGTTCATTAAACTTTGACATTCTGCCCAGGTACAATTATAGGTATCAGAAATTGAATAGAAGAGAATATACAAACTTTTTGGATCTAAAGAAATCCAAACGAATATACCAATGCACACTAGTCTCTTTAAGTCAGACAGCTGCAGTGTGGCCAGTCTGGCAGAACTGGATGGAGACCATCTGGCCAGTCCCATCTGGGTTGTCAAAAATTGCTGTCCCAGCTCAATACTGGGTCAATTGCTCAGTATGTTCTTCACTCAAATTGAAAGTACTGAAGTGGGGATTGTAAAATAGGCTTAATTCTGCAGAAGAAAGCACACAGGAAGATCTGTCTCAAAGTCTAAGGAACCTCTTCCCCAATAACCACTGGAGAGTTTTGCAGCATTTTATCATATGCTGCAACATACTTAATGTCACAGGGTCACAAGTTGTTTTCCTGTTCTTTTACATCTTATTAGTGTAAATGAAGCAAACATATTTCCTGTTTGCAGATAGGTTAACCACAAAATTACATAACTGTCATTTCAGCAGTACCATAGCATAGCTTGCACCAATGTACTTCCCATTTAACGATATATTTCTCTTTTCAGCTATATGTTTTTAGCTAGCAAAGTTTTCCTGTTTATTCCTTATGCCTTGGCCCATAATGCACTGGGGATTACAGTTTAGCAAGTTAAAACTGAAACTAACTGAATGTTTATTGATATTTGAGTCTTCTCTACTATATCTGCCTCTTTCAATCTCTTTTCATATGGCTTACTTTCCAATCCTGTATTCATACTTATTGTCTGTTCCTGAACTTTTGGTGCTCAAAAGTAGACAAAGTGCCTCATTTGTGATCTGAATAATAATTTCACATGATTTGAAAAATAAAATGTTGATTCAGCCTAAAATTGCATGCATCTACTTTACAGTCACATCATCCTGCTGTTCATTTTCTGTTTGCTATCAACCACAATTCCAAGATTTGTTTTTACAAGTATTATTAAGTCAGGAATCCCTCATCTGCATCCTATCTTTGTACTCTAAGCTTCAGGCTTGTTTAAATGTCAGGGGTTTTTTTTCCAAGCTTTTACTTGCTGGTTTAGATTATAAAAACTTTGACTTTCCTTGCTAATTAAAGAACCATTATTCTGGCTTCGTTATTTACTGTACTTCTGTTTTTAATGAAAGTTACTTTGAAAACACATATAAATAAAAAACAATAGATTGTATTGCATTATTGGAAAAGAAAAAATAATATTTTGGTTTCCGTTTGATAAAAGATCCTTTTTCCATTTAGGTCACTGATGATGGAGTAATAGCACTTGTTAGTGGAATGTGTTCAAACAATTTAAAGGTAATATTTAGATATGTTTAATTGAAGTTGCTATTAGTAAGTTATATATTTGTGGGTGGGGTGAAGAAAATTGCCACACCAACACAAAGATATTTTTTCAACATTCAAGGGTACTTTTTAAATTGACAGCTGTTGGGTGAACTCCACAGAGAAGTGTGCCAAAATTAATGTATCTCATATCACTTTTCATATATAATGCTTAGTTATTACATACGATAAAATCTTGTTTATGTAAAATTTAAAAATGAGTATTATTGGTTACTAAACAGTATGTTGTTTTTCACTAGTATTATTGGACAGTAAATATATATAAAAGTTGTTTTCCGGTTTTTGTCTGTGGTTGCATATTATTCACATATGATTTCCTGTGTGCCAAGGAATGCATAAGCAAGAATAGATTTATAAAGGCTGAACTAAAGAATTTGGCTGATATAAGTTTGAAACACATAAAGGCTGTTTCTGTCCCTTGTTCTTCATTCTATGTTAACTCATTTTCTCCATCTTTCCTGAATTGGATATTGTAACTTGTGGGATAAGGTGTTCAAAAGATAATAGCATTCAGTTGGGATAGTGGAGAACTAACAGATTCATACAGTTGCATGAGTTGCAGTCTAAGAGATCTCTTTTGAAATACAAATGCACTACTGCAAGAGACTAAAACATAAATAGAAACAAATCCCTACTAAAGCAATCAAAGCTATTTGTAAAATCAGTTTGCCCACGCTTCCAAAATTCAGCCAGCCCAAAAGTATATTTTATCACTACTTTCTGAATCTAAAATTAAGATAGAAGTGAGGTTTTTCTCTAACTCATATGCTGCTTTCTTCATGTCATGATATACTTAACATATTACTGAAATACAGAAGAAAAGGAGACCTTTGTCACCTTTGTTTTTATTTTATTTTATTTTTGTTTTGGAAGTAATGAACAGAGATACTATTAAGAAGAAACTCTGGTAAATTTCAATGTACTTTTGCAAATGAGATTCAAATTACTCTAGAGCAATTTATCTCTTGAGAAGTTAGGAACACCCATGGCTTTATGAAATTATTTGAGACAGTAGTCTCTTCTACAATTTCTTTTCTAATATCCTTCTTGTTATTCCAACGTATTTTGCAAAACAGAGATTTTATTTAGTTAATTAGTGATTGCTACTAATGGCATTATTTTTTATCCTTAATAGGAAATCCATATGGAACATTGTGTTAATTTGACAGATATAGCTGTGGAAGCTGTCCTCACATATTGCCCTGTGATATATATTCTGTTGTTTCATGGATGCCCACTTGTAACAGGTGACTTGAAAACTTGACTAGAGTAGATTTTTCTAGATGTTCACTGAAAACCACATCAAATGGCATCAAAATGACATTGCATGCATTATGGTATCATGAGCTGCAGAATATCATCATGTGCATGATATAACTTGGCTTTGAAAGAAAACATTTCTAACTTCTTTAAACAATATATTTAAAAATGGAAGTCAGTAAAGCAGGGCGATCCATTAAATGTTAATTATTCTTTGTATTTTAGAACTACTATTAACACTAAAAGCAAGAGTGAAGTTAAAATAAGAATCCTCCTATGATTGTAAAACTGGTTTCCAAGAATAGGAAAGCCCTAGTTGATCTCTTTAAATGTTTAAAGATATTAACAGACTCATACTTAAAGTCAGATTTGCTGAGCACTCAAAGGAAAATTTGCAAATAGCAACACACACTAGAAGGAATAAGGGAAGGTTGAAAAAGGCATCACACAAGCCAAGACTTATTGTGTTTTTTGCATACATAATCTAATTATAATTTGATGGTATGTTTAAATACCACCATGATATAGGTGCTAATTCATTGGTAGGAGATATAATTATTAGATTTATTTATTTTACTTTGATTTATGACCCCCTTTTGTACAATAGCTCAAAGCAATGTACATACTGCTCCTTCCTCCTAATTTTCCCCACACTAAGCTGCCATGGCTAAGGGTGGACTATAATCTGAGATACTCCATTAAGTACTATCTCGCACTGATTCTCTTATTATTTTATTATCTGATATTTATCTTTAGTTATTTTACTACTGGCTGTTATTGCAGTTTTAACATTCAAACTCATATCTTCTCAGTAAGAAACAAGATTGTTCTCCTTTTCCAATAGTTGTTTCTTTGATTTCTATGGATGAAGATGTAATATAATTATTAGCATTTATATAATGAAAGGACCTTATATAGAAGTTAATTAATGTAATAATGGGAACAGATTTTCTTGAAACAGAAATGTGTCTTTAAAAAACTGCTTTGTGAGGTTCTCCATGTCAGCAATTATCTAGGTTAGTATTTTTCAACATGGCTGGTTGGGGAATTCTGGGTATTGAAATCCATCCATCTTCAAGTGGCCAAGGTTGAAAAACATTGATCAAAGTTGTCATTTCTAAAGGCCTGAACAGCACAACTAGGAATTACATCTTGACTTTAGTTCAGATATGAAAACCATTTTAAAGAGTTGATGGTCTGAGTTCAGGAAAAGATGGCACATAATTTATAGCCCACTCTTGCTTCAAAGTGTGCATTCTCCATTATGTTTTCACCATTGAAACACTTTGGCCTTTTCCCATACCTTCTAGAACACGGGTGTCAAACTCACTGCGTCATGTTGCTGTCACGTGAAGTTTCTCCCATTCGCGGAGCTGGGGTGAGTGTGGCCTACATGTGACACGTCAGGACCATGGGCCACCAGTTTGACACTCCTATTCTAGAACTATTCATTGAAAATTAAAACATGTTTTCATTCTTTGAATTCCTGCTCTGGGAAACTCCTGCTATTAAGAGAGCCATAACCTGCTTATAAAATATGCAGAGAATGAACGCTTTGTAAAAACCAACAAAACATCTAGTAAATATAATAAATCAACATATTGAATTGAATTTTAGTCATTTATACACTGGTCTTGTAGAAAAATAGCTTGAAGCCTATTCCTTCCCACTGCTATTTATTTAGTCTTGTTCCAGGTCATGAACATTTCCTTAACTTTAAAAATTAAAACTAAATATACTTTATTTGCAGATCGTTCCCGAGAAGCACTGGAGCAGCTGGTTGGACCCAAAAAATTCAAGCAGGTTTCATGGACTGTTTATTGATTTTTGTTTGAAAGGCATTACTTCTTTCATTTTCTTTCCCACCCCACCCTAAAGGACCATTCTGAGAGTCTTCTGATTAATTTGTACATTTGTTGTTGATACTGTAGTCTCAAGCTGGAGAAAAGCAAACATGTACATGTTATATTGTATCAGTGTTCTGCATTTTTGTGTTCATGGAAGTTTGTGAAAGAGGGCTTTAGGGCTCAATTTCTCCCCTTCCCCCCCCCCCAAAAAAACCCCAACACTTTGTACCAATAAAGAACCAACAGTTTATAAGAGAATGCAAAAAGCAGAGAGAACACCAGTAAACTAATGGAGCAAATAATCATGGAAACATCTTCTTGTGCTGCCTGCTCTGTTGTCATTTAGGTGGGGACCAGCTCTATTTCTAGATATCCGTTGTAACAGGAGCCATGCTTTCTTTGTATCTGAATAAAACTTTCCTCAAGTTGTAAGTGTGTGCATTTCATTTTGAGATGGGCCCCCAGGACCTCCAGGACTTAATATAAAATCCAAGGTTTGCTTCTCTTTCTTTATACTAACACTGAGATCCTGAATCTTTGGTCAATC
>JAEANM010029632.1:0-10149 GCA_017656035.1 Myanophis thanlyinensis | reverse complement strand
GGATTAGGGCATTTACAGGTAAAATGCATCTCTACTTACAAAATTTTCAAGTTACAAAACGGCTTCCGGAATGAATTAATTTTGTAAGTAGAGGTACCACTGTATACCGGTAAGTCTACGTGCTACTGATATTATGGTTAAGATATTGGGTAAGAAGTTAGGAGACCTACGTTCTAGTCCACCATCAGCCATGGAAGCCCAGTCAATGGTTTTAAACCAATTGCTCTCAATTCAACCTTCTTCACAGGGTTATTACTTGTACCATTCTTGTCCAGTATTCAGATAACTACTGCCCAAAAAACATACTCAGTGTTTAGATATGAGCTCACACTAAATAAAAATTCCATACTCAATACTATAAAATGCTCTAACTTAAAAAAATGTTTAATGTGTAATAAAACAGTTTATTATAAAATAATAAAACTTCAAAGAATTCACAAAATGGCACAGGGAATGAAAAACAAGAATAAGACATTCAACCGCTCACTCCCAGCAGTGTATCGGAGGGACACTGATAAGTAATAAACACATTCTACCCAAAATTAGTATCACAACTAGCACTATTTAGAGCTAAAACAACGTTTTGCCCATCAACAAAGTGTCGGCTTAGGAAACGAATAATTTCATGGATACTTCCTCATCTTTAAAGGCATAAGTTCAATATGAGTAAAATAGTTCATAAGTGTCCCCTGTCCTAAAACTGTTTCAGTGGAGTTTATGAAAAAAACACCAATTTGTCCCTTTTTGGAGCCAGGCAAGGGCTAGTTTTCCTTCTGTACTTTAGTTCTTAACTTCTGCAGTTCCTCTTCTAAACTTTTAATGTGTTCTTTAAGGACTACTTTATCTTCCTGAGCTTTCTGGTCAGCTTGGCAACGAGCTTCTTCTATCTTTCTCTCATACCACTTCTCCATCTGACTTGACACAGCCTCAAAGAAGTACTGGGTGATTTCCAAAGCTTGAGATGTGCCTGCCAGCTGAGGGCTGCCCTCCTTCCCTTCAGAGGCAGGAGGTGGAGGCTGCCCAGATGGAGCGTCTACTGGTTGGTGGGTCCTGTGCTTCAACTGACCGCTTTTACTTGGTTTCTTGGTTTGAGTCCCTTTGTCTATCAAGCAGCCACTCTGTGATTCAGCCTTTATACATTCAGGAGAGGCCTGCAAAACAGTTTGTACTTTTACATGCCTCAGTCTGGAAACTGAGTGTTCCACTGCTGGCGGTTCTTGCTGCAATCTGTTGAAACTTGCTTTATCCTTTGGCCTAACCACTTGGGGAGATGCTGCAGAAGGGGGTGGGACAGCACCACCTACTAACTGTTGCTCTGTTCCTGTAAATGGAAAGATAACAAACAATTATAAGTGCTTGGAGTTGGGGAAGCTTCAGAAAAGCCCAAGCCACACAGGAGAAGGGATTCGTAGCCCCAGTGCAGGATGGCAATGGATAAGGTGCGAACTTCTTTAATGCAGTTTTGTTCCAAGCTTATTCTAATTCCCTATGTCTTATTAAAGGTAATTGGAATAGTGATTGAAATCTCCTGAAATCTGTTTATTTGTAACAAATCAGATCTTAGGAGACTAGTGACATGTTTTAATTGCTTGCTTGTTTGAATATTTATTCATGGAATTTATAGGCTGCTTGATGCCCAATGATGCCGAGCAGCTTATAATTTTTAAGAAATTGGCACTTGCAACATTAGAATAGCAGACTAATGGCCATGGCTTGAAATTATTGTGGACTCCTGCTCTTAACAGTAGCACAGTTTTTCTTGTGTGGTGGCAAAGAAGTCTTTAATCATACAGGTTGAAGAGAAGCAAGATGCCTAGTATCAAAAAGAAAATAAATAGAGATTGAAATTTAGACTGACACCACAGGTTTCAGTGCAGCAGCTTAACATAGACATCCAACTGAAAAGTGCTGAAACAGGAAAACAAAAATACCTGATGTGTTATCTTGCTGAACCACAAAATACTGTTTTCCAAAGCTGTGCTCTGTGGCTGGCATTCTACTCCGTTCGGTATCTTCTGAGAGGCTCACAATGCCAGAATGACGATGGGACCCATTTGATTGTGGTGGGGTTTGGCTGGGTTTACAGTCATTTGTAGTGTGAAGGTTTTCTGTATCCAAAGTCTCTGGGAGAGACTCAGATGTGGACAAAGTGGATTTTGGTCTTGAAGATCTAGAATCTCCAGAGAGCTTCATTTCTAGATTCTGAATTTTTAGCAGGCACCACGCTTTCAATTCACCCACCAAAGACAGCTGTAATGAAGAATCCACACAGAGTGCATCAAATGGTATCTCTCTCAATTCTCAGCCACTTTTACATTTTTGTGCCAACATAGTTTTGGATCAAAAATAATTGCTGAAATATTTAACAAAATCAAAACTTTGGCATTTCAACCTGTAACAGTTCGACTACAAAAGAGTCCATAGAATTCAGCAATTAATTATATGATAAGGAGAAGTCCTCAAAATTCTGGGTTGGGGAGTGAGAACAGGCTCCTCGACCCCTTGCCAAAATGGTGTCTGTTCCCAGGATGGAGCCATGGAGCCTTTAGGAAGGAAAATGGGCAGATAAGCTTGCTCTCCTTTCCCACTTGTTCTCCAGAGCTTCCAGGAGTGCTATAGAAGATGAGGGAATGGAACAACTTGCCACAGCCAACTCGCTGCAGCCAATTCACCCCGGCCTACTTGGCGCAGGACAACTCGCCACGGCCAGCTCACCCCAAGACAACTTATTGTGGGACAATTTAACAATTCTATTGAATTAATTAAAATGAAATTTATTTTAATTTTTGCCATTCACATTTCAGTCTTTCCCTCCTTTTTCTTTAAAATGATTCTATTCCACCATTTCTTTGATATTAGTGTAACTCTTGTCCTGCAGTGAGTTGTCCTGTGACGAGATGGCCATGGTGAGTTGGCCGTGGTTGAGTTGGCAACGGCAAGTGGGCCATGGTGAATTGTCATAGGGAGGCAGCTGTGGCACCCAGCCGGTGGGAAGGCAGGCCAAAGACTTGCAGGGATCCCAAGAGGCAAGAAGCAGAGCATAGGATGCCTTGGGGTGGAGAAGTCTTAAGAGGCTTGAGCCTGCACTAAGCCTCCTAGGACCCCTCCCACCCCAAAGCATCCCATGCTCTGCTTAACAACTGCATTGGGGAGAGTAGGGATAGGGTCATTAAGCAAGGTGATCTTGTGGGCAGCTCGCTTAATGACTGTCATAACTTGTGATCATAATGGGCAGGTTTCATTACTGTTCTAAATCAAGGACTACTTTTAGAAGACAAGTGTATTCCATCCCTAAGAATCAAGAATATAATGTATTTTATTAAAATGTTTGATGATAAATATAAGTTTTCAACAGCAAGAAGAAAAGACGTACTGAGAAAAATTATCAGAAATTATGTCGAAATACTTTGATTTCAGCAACCAGTTTAACTCTGAAAGCTCGGAATAAAAACTTGCCACTATAACCAGAATTGTTTTGTTCCTTTGAAAAATGTGTAATTACTTTCATTATTTCACACCTGCACTATTAATAAATCCCTCGTCATTTCATGTAAGTGATCTTGCAAGTAATCTGCAAAATAACCCCTGCTTCAAATCTATAGTTGCTACTTGAAGGCTCACAAAATTGTTTCAAAACCCTTGAAGGTTGTTCCAGGAAATAATCTTCTGTGCATTACATATGCCTATAAGATCTTAAAAAGACTTCTAGGTAGCCATACCAAGCCTCTTAAGTGGCTGTACCCAGGTATGTTTCATGTCACAAAGGGCAGCTTCTATGATTATTGAAGCGCCTCATCCCTAAAGTTGCACAATCTTATTGTGTATTAATTTCAACAAATGCAGCAACCTACCTGGCGTTTCTCCCCTTCATTTCTTTCCAACTCAGTGTGCTGAAGACGATGAAGACACTCCACTCTTTCTGCTGACAGCCTCTCTGCCATTAATTTGTCTAAAACACGGAGCTGTGATGGAACCAAAAAGTTCATTCAGAAATTGGAATTGTTTAGTAGATCTTGTAACTTCAAGCAATTAGATCAATACATCTGAAAAGGGCACTTTCAATGAAATGGTGTGACTAAAAATAGTTATTTCAGTAAAAATTATTTCAAATTTATTTTAACTACAGATGTGCCCACAGAGTTAAAAAAGAAGAAGAATGTATTGGTTTTCTTTCAACAATTGAAGATTTCTACTATCTATCTACTTGCCTTACACAGGGACATACATTCTTATAGGATCTATGACAATTTGCTATGTCCAACTGGCCATGCCCAACTTGCTGCAGAACAACTCACTGCAGGACAAGAGTTACACTAATATCAAAGAAATGATGGAATAGAATCATTAAAGGATGCAAAAAGATGGACAGAATGAAATGTGAATTTATTTATTATTTATTTATTAAATAATTAAATAGAATTGTTAAATTGTCCCATAATGAGTTCTTTCATGGTGACTTGGCCGTGGTGAATTGTCCTGTGCCCAATTGGCTGTGGTGAGTTGGCTGCAGTGAGTTTGCCACAGCAAGTTGGCTGTGGCAAGTTGCCCCATTTTCTTCTTAGATATAACTAGATTTACACATCATGCTAAACTAGAATATAATTTCTTTTTTAGCCCAAATGCGGGAATATAGCTAGCTTGGTTTATTTAGTAAGGTTTGTTTAAAACATAGCTTATCATAGGTATGAACTGGACCAATTTATTTACAAGTCTTATACAGGTAGTCCTCATTTAACAACCACAAATGGGACTGACAACTCTGCCTCTAAGATTTCTTGCTAAGTGAATTGTTAGCTTTGTGATCACAGCTATGTTTTCCATTCTTCCTCCCTCTCTAATCTGTTTTTGGAATGCCCACCCCAGTACCCTAGGATAACTAGCTCAAACCTGATAGGACAAAATCTGACCAGTTTCACACCATCACTTTTGCCTGGCCCTTTGGATTGCAATGGCTTTCCAGAACTAGTATAAACTGATTTCTACAGAAGGATTTTGGGGGATATTATGTATGTGTACTTGGGTTCTTACATTCATTATAAATGAAGGGATTTCAACACACAATGGAGAATATATATTGGAAGCAATGTACTGGGCTGGCACCTCATTGTGTGCCTGCTTATTCTCTTGTAATCTGCTACAATTTCTCCACCCTAAAAGGGAAGGAAAAAAAGCTCAACAGATCAGCATAGGACAATGTGTACTGATTGTAACGGCAATTATGTGATGGAGGGATACTGCAAAGGATGTAAGTGCGGGTATTGGTTGCGAAATTCAGTACTGTTGTAACTTCCAATGGTTGTTAAATGAGACAGTTAGTAAGCCATTACTACCTGTATTGGTTTGGCTTTTATAGCCAATATCAGTTGGGTACTATTGGGCTTCAGGGTTTAATGGCTATGGCCTAACATCAGGAAATCTGTTGCCTAGACTATAATCACCAACCCCTGAAGCCCAGTAATAATCTTTCTAAATGTGTTATGTAATAATGAGAGTTTTAAGACAGGGTATCAAACTGATGGCCCACCGGCCGGATGCGTCACACACTGGCCATGCCCACCCCAGCTCCACAAAGGGGAAAACATCACAAAATGTCATGTGATGGCAACATGAGGCAGAAAATTTGACACCCGTGCTTTTAGATGGGAGATAAGAAGATAAAAGATTGGCTGGCCTACAGTTGTGCTTCCTAAGCGAAGACAGCAGAAAATAATTTCCATATTGTGGCAATCATATCAGATAAAACATCTTTGCTGCCGTATCATATAATGTGTTTCACACGGTGATAACAGGCAGTCAACCAATGAATTCTGCTGCATCTGTTTTCCTCATAAACCCCACATTTTGAGACACATTGCATCCCTTAATTCTTCCTTACCTGATGTTGTGTTTTATTTTCCATCTGTCCTAATTTGCTGTTCATCTTATCTTGCACTGCTACTAACTCAGCTTTGATTTCTTCCATAGCAGCTACCAGCTGATTCTCTACTTTATGTATTAGTGGCTCACAACGACATCCATTTATAGGTGCCTACCGGAAATGACCACATGCACAAGCGCATGAGCATTTTTCACTGAACAAATGTATTTTGCTAATATAGCACAGACAATCACAGAAGATAGCACTGGATTGGGGCCTACTGGAAGCCAATTAATGGGAAAAGGAAAACATGCCCGATAAGTTTAAAAATAAATTTGGAGTACAATTCCCAGCCAACATTATGCTTGCTACCAAGAAATAATTCAGAAAGTTAAACCATTCAATCATGAAGACACACTCATACTCCCCTGATCAAGCCATCTTCTTAAAGCACAAATATAATGACTCCTATTAAGTTACGGAACTTCCCTGAAAATCCTTTACTCCTTCACTATCCCAAGTAATACTCTGCTTCTAGATTAATACCTGCATGATTTTTCCATTCTTTCCACGGTACAGAGTATATAACTGATAGGCCCTGAATTCATGGGGTGGTGGTGGGGATGCACAGCGATGCTTGCTTCTGCGTTTTGTTGGGTTTTGTTGTGGACCAGGGGGTATCTGCTGATCTGCTGGGGGCAAAGGATCAGAAAGCGCCAATACCTAATTTTTAAAGAAAGGAAGAAACAATGTTTTTATCAACAAACAAAACATCCCGCTCTTCTTTTTTTTTTAACCTTTTTTTTTTTCACTTTTGTTAGCTAAATTTTGAAACACTCCCTGCTCATCATAAGCTCAGTTGACTCTCAGAAAGAATCCAACAAAATAGAAAATATGTTTTGGTCTGGATCTAGAGTAGGGGTGTCAAATTCAATTTCATTGAGGGCGACATCAGGGTTCTGTTTGACCTCAGGAGGAATGGGGTGGGTGTGGCCAGGGTGGAGGTGGCCAGCTCAACCTCATTCGTGTTGGGGGCGCCTGTGGCGGCCCGAGCACTCTGCCAGTGAAAATAGGCTCTCGGGCTCCATTTTTGGCTGCAACAGCCTCCTGCAACCCTCCGCCAGCGAAAACAGAGCTTTGGAGGGCCGCCTATGTCCCTCCCAAGCTCCATTTTTGCTGGCAGAGGCACTGCAAGCCAGCCCTTCACTGTTTCCAGGGCAGCTCCATGGGCCAGATCTAAGCACTCCATGGGCCAGATCCAGCCCCCGGGCATTGAGTTTAACACCCCTGATCTAGAGTTCAGCAGAAACTAAACCAAGAATGTTTTGGTGGTTCTTGATTCCAAATGAAGTTATTTTTTAAGACAATATATCCTACCATCACCTGATTTCCTGAGTTTCGTAGTGATTCCTTTCCTTCAATTTCCATCACCAATGTCTCAGCATGAAATCTCCCATCGACCCACCTGATCCCTTCATCTTCATCAGTATCTTCTCTTCCTTTTTTCTATCCAGCTTTTCTATCACTACCACTAATGTTCTTGGCTTTTTCCCCATTCTTGCTGTCACAAACACACCTGCCAAACTATTTCTGCCTAGAACAATCCTATTTCATTTGCAGATAAAACAAAACAGCTCTGCTTTGTTCTCTGTATGAGACAAAATTTCCAAACTATATGCACCTTAAATTGGAGCTGGATCATCCCAAATACCAACAGTATTTGCACAGCCCTAATTCACAGCGTGCGTCTAAATGTATACGTCCTGTATTTTCAATGACATTAAAAGTAACACATAAAATGTTGCTTAGTATTCTTCCTAATATTGTCCGTAATAGGTGCAAATATGTCAGTGATATTGATTTGTTGTAATAAAGAGGCAAGGCTGATGTGTATCAAGTCCTCTCCTTCCTTTCTCCCCTCAGCTGCTGAAAAGGTCTCCATTACATTGAGCTATTTTAATTAAATTTAATTAATGAATTAAATTTGAACTAATTACCACCAAGGCTTTATTTTTATTTGCAATATATTTTCATTGAGTGGAAAAAATTGGCTTGAAATAATTGTTAGCTGACAAATGTGCGCCTATACAGCCTACTAAATATTCTTCACATCTTACAGACACACTGTAAACCTTTTTACCTTGATTTGGATATATCTTTTTTTAGAAATATAAAACTATGGTTGAATAGAGTAGGATTGGATGCTTTTGGCAAAGGCTAACAAAAGCATAGGAAAGAAACATGCTGTCGATCGAAGGCGAAAAACACGCTTCCTATATCAAAAGACCACTGTCTCTCTGTTGCAGTCCATCCCCTAATACCTTTTCTCCTGGTTTCTTCTTTTTATTCTTCTTCTCTCTTTGCTCCGACAAAGGCAATTGGCTTTCATTTTTCAAGTCACCTGTCCCGTGAGCAGGATTGCTGCTGTGGGTGTCTTCAGCAACAGAAGCACTATCCTGTTCCAAATACAAGCACATCTAGGCACGGGGGGGAAATGGATTTCCATTTTTCCTTTCAAATTTTACAGCTATCCCTGATCCCAGTACTGCGCAAATTCCAAGCAGAGAACCAGCAACGAGAGGCAGCACCCAAGCTTACAATCGTTAAGTACTAATAGTTGATCCCGGGCACTTATGACACAACAGACTTGACACAGCAAATCTGTATAGCAGGGGTCTCCAAGCTGAGGAATTCTGGGAGTTGAAGTCCACAAGTCTTCAAGTTGCCAAGATTGGAGACCCCTGCTGTATAGTTTCAACAAGTGGAGTCTTTCAGTTCTCCTACTGCTTTCCTTCCCTCCTAAAGACACAGAAATGGCTGTACCTTGCTCTGCACCACTTCGTCACGCGGCATGGACTGAGCACGCCTTTCCTCTTTAAGTCTCTCCCTTTTCTTCCTCAGGCTCCTTCCACGATTAAAGCGTGAAATCTAGATTCAGCAAAGTTTTCAGGAATGAAGGAACTAGAGATCCAAAGTTAGTTAAACTTTAAAAAGGCTTGCTAAAGCTAAACTGGCTTAAGACGGCGGCAGCCAAATTCAATCCGACTGGATTTTAATACTTCATCTAATCACTTAGACATCTATCTGCCAATCCAACCCATTATTGCTTAATTACAGACATTCCTCAAGACTGTCCATCTTGGTTGTAGATCAGATCACCCACATAACTGATCTGATTTAACTACCTTTTTTTCCGCACTGGTCGTTAAGTTAATCACCACCACCATTAAGCAAATGCGGTGGTGATTTAGAGAACCAATTAACTTACTATGGGCACAGTTTTGCTGAAAGTCAGAAGTAAATACTGGGTTTCAGCATTTTAAAAGATGGTCATGCTGACAATGGGACCCTGCAAACAGCTGTAAACACAGTTAGGCTGCCAAGTGCTACCATGTGAGTCCCAGGTCATAAGTACTCCCAGGGACATCCATTGTAACTTCAAATGGTCACTAAGCGACCTGTTGTAAGACAAGGACTGCCTGTAATAAGTTTAAACTCTGTTGTTTATTCAAAGTAGACATAAACAAGGAAAATGGACAGAGTGCAATGTTCAACCAGTTACATAAATGACTAAGGAGCAAGCTGGAGAATGTAAGCTAGGATCTGCATCAAATACACATACACAGCAACACAATATTTAGAATTAATTTCTCTGTATGTCAGTTTAAGATGAATCCAGATCTTACTCTGGTCCTGATTAAGAGTAAATCCATTGGACTATGAAGTTAGTCGTGTCTAACAAATACCTTTCAACTGATCCATGTCAGCGAGTGAATACAAATCAACCCCCAAACCAGGTAATATGTCATCAATATCTAGTATTCACAATTACATTTTTGTAAGAAATGTTTACTTCAAAGTATTTTTGTGAAATTAAAGTTTCCAATTCAGCCACGGTGCGCGATGTACCTGAGGGGCTTTAGTAAGTAGAAGAGCAACTTCAGGATTGTTGTGTTCCCGGGCAGCTTCTAGTGGGGTCTGGCCAGCCTGCAATACAAGAAGTTGGTTTATGCTCCTCCAAAACCATTAAGCAACTCAAGACTGGGTTTAGAAGACTTTTTAAACAGGTGAAAGTAAAGACTCTTTTTGATGCGAGCTTCTTAAATTGAAAGTGGTGAATAGACAGCAGATTTGTTTGTTTATTAAATTCCCCAGTTTAGTCTAGTCTTGGGAAAGGCTTGGGATTTCCTGTTAACCTATTCTGATTGTGCTTCGCTTTTCAAGATTAGTTCAGCTAGGAGCTGCCAGCTATGATGATTACATTTCTAACACTCATTCATTCATTCATTCAT
>JAEANM010029631.1:0-10149 GCA_017656035.1 Myanophis thanlyinensis | reverse complement strand
GGTGATGTGCAGAGTTGTAGCAATTACAGAGGTATAAAGTTGATGAGCCACACAATGAAGCTATGGGAAAGAGTAGTAGAAGCTAGGCTAGGAAAGGAAGTGGATATCTGTTTAGAGTTTAGAGTTTATTTGATTTGTATACCGCCCCCTCTCCCGAGGGACTCGGGGTGGTGCACAGCCAATAAAAAACAAGTGCAACAAACAGTTAAAAACCTGTGAGCAGCAGTATGGCATGATGCCCAGAAAGAGCACCACTGATACATTTTTTGCCCTGAAAATGTTAATGGAGAAGTATAGAGATGGTCACAAGGAGCTGCATTGCGTCTTTGTGGATTTAGAGAAAGCGTATGGCAGAGTGCTGAGAGAGGAGCTATGGTACTGTATGAGGATGTCAGGAGTGGAAAAGAAGTATGTCAGAGTAGTCCAAGATATGTATGAGAGGAGTATGACAATAGTGAGATGTGCTGTAGGTCAGACAGAGGAGTTCAAAGTGGAGGTGGGGCTACATCAAGGATCAGCTCTGAGTCCCTTCTTGTTTGCTATGGTGATGGACAGGTTGACAGATGAGGTCAGACAGGAATCCCCATGGACAATGATGTTTGAGGATGACATTGTGATCTGTAGTGAGAGCAGAGAGCAGGTGGAGGAACACCTGGAAAGGTGGAGGTATGCTCTGGATACATAGAGGAATGAAAGCCAGTCATAGTAAGACAGAATACGTGTATGTGAATGAGAGGGAGGGAAGTGGAACAGTGAGGTTACAGGGGTCTGAGGTCAAGAAGTGCAGGGGTTTAAGTATTTGGGGTCAACAATTCAGCGTGATGGGGAGTGTGGAAAAGAGGTGAAGAGGCGAGTGCAGGCAGGTTGGAATGGGTGGAAAAAGGTGTCAGGAGTGCTGTGTGACAGAAGAATATCAGCAAGAATCAAAGGAAAGGTATACAAGACAGTAGTGAGACCAGCTATGCTGTATGTGTTAGACACTGTAGCAGGGAGGAAAAGACAAGAAGCAGAGATGGAGGTAGCAAAGATGAGGATGTTGAGGTTCTCTTTAGGAATGACCAGGATGAATAGGATCAGGAATGAGTACATCAGAGGGACAGCTCAGGTCGGCTGCTTTGGGGACAAGGTCAGAGAGGCCAGATTGAGATGGTTTGGACATGTGCACAGGAGGAATAGGGGGCATATTGGTAGAAGGTTGTTGGAGATAGAGCTGCCAGGCAAGAGGTCAAGAGGAGATATATGGATGTGCTAAAAGAGGACATGAAGTCCATTCATGTGAGAGTAGAGGATGCTGAGGGTAGAGTTAGGTGTAAAAAGATGATTCGCTGTGGCGACCCCTAACAGGAACAGCCAAAAGAAGAAGAAGATATTTCTTGTTATTGGTCACAGCCTTCAACTCTCAACAACACTCGATAATTTTTATGTGGTACTGACTTTTCTGAATGGCTTGCTTATTCATTCCATCTTTGTTCATTTTACTTCTAAATATAACAGACAGGTTTATCAAGTTTATCATCTCTACCTTTCCAAAGACTGAGACTATTTGATATAGGTGGCAGTGGCCCAGAGGATGGTAGACAGTACAAATATTACTGGAGCCAATTTTATTTCCTGTCCTCTCTTTTCAAGGGCCAGGTCCTTCAGCTGACTGTTTTAGAGTAATAACTGCTGAAAGTGTTCTCATCAGAAGGCATGAGCTTTGCACTGTTGCTTGGTATCCAGCTAAAGAAAGAGTGAACGTGTGCTGGGCAAAGGCTCCAGATGAGCCAAGATGAGCTTTTGTCAATGAATGCCAGTATTGTTGCTTTTGAATATCTTTTAGCTGCTTTTTGAAAGAGAATATAAACTTGAGATGTTAATTGTTTCCATCTAAGGCTATTTGGGAAGGTTTTTTGTGGCTTGGCAATTTTGGCTGCTTTTCAGAACCTTGATAGATCCCGTACATATTTGCTTTTTCATGGACTGAACTATATAGCTGGTCAACAAAACAACAAAATCCAGTAACTTTATAAAATGTTGTGAAAAATTTATCAAATATTGAGGTATATAAAAATATTGATACAAAGATTGCTGATAAGTAAACTAAACCCATACAGACTGTTTTTGGGGAAGATGAACTGTTAAATCTAAGTGTCTGTCGAATGTGAATATACGTAATCATTGTCATTTGCATAATTACAAAACTGTTGTTAATTGCATCTATTTGTGACAGATGCATCAGTAGCAATTATGCAAATGACATAAATTTATACAATTGATGTAAAAAAACCCAGTTACTTAAATAATACAATGATGTTAATTGCCTAGACTGTTTTGGAAATTTTTGTCTGTTGTATAACTTGAAGTCTAAAGTAAAATTTTATCCATTGAATTATTATCCATCTATCTACTGAACCAAGGTCATGAAAACTGAAGCTTTACTGTATATAGTAAACTCAAGATCCACTTTTTGTTATTTCCAAAAAACATTGTCCAGCTTCCTTTCCAGTCTCCTGCTTCTTCTTTCACTTTTTATTTGGCCTGTTTTTGCCCTCTGATTCTTTCTTGGGATCTCAAGCCCTCAAACAGGGAGCTTTTTATCTTGACAGATTCTTTCTGATTCATAGTACCTATAATCTACATTTACCCTATGGAGATCACCAGGAGGCGGTACATAAAATCATTATATACTGTTAAAGAATTTTCCCCCTTTGTCTTGGAGAGGGATGGAAGTCATGTAAAAATCTTAGAAATGGGATCTACATAATGTAAAATACATATTTCTCTGCTCTGAGATCTTAACTCAGTTCTAGAAGATAGGCTAAGCCAGAAAAGAATGATTGGCAAAGGTCATCTGGTGAACTTCATATTTGAGCTGGGACCTGATCCCGGCTCTCTATAATTTTGGTCAACATTCTAACAATTACATTTTCTAATGTTTTTGCTAACCTGCCAAGATGTTTGGCCTCCAGCTTCTCTTTATCTCCCTTACTCCCCTGACCCACATCAACTGCCTACGTATTTAACTTCTTTCTTTATGAGACCAGTTATTAAAGTCTAAATATTTGACACGCTCACCTGTGCTTGTAGTCCCATTTACTTATGGACCAATCTTAGCATTATATTTCCTATCAAGGAAATAGTTATGTAAATCAGAATGCATCAAGCAATAGCAATAACTGATTCAGGTCTTCAGGTCCTCACACATTCAATCTCTCTTATACCTAGCATGATTTTGAAACTTGTGCAAACAGAATTATTGTATGTGGGCTGCTTGTACTGTATTTGAGTAGCTTCTCTCCAATACATTTTTGTTTTTGCAATGCATAGGTGACAGAGAAACATTAGGCTTCCTGCTTCATCCTGTGATTTGTCAAATGAATACTCAATATTCAAATATTGGGGGAGATATGTACTAGTTTTATTAATGTAGGCTGCCTAGAGCCATGCATTTTTAGTTCGGTAGCTTAAAATATTATTTAAATAAAGTAAATAACTCTAATACTACTTGCCTAACAAAGATAACTAAATTTGGAGAGTCACTCTTAAGAGTTCTTCCATTATATTTTCAAACAGAAATTGGGATTGAGTGTGTATTTCTCAAATGAAAGACTCAGCTTCCCCACACAGTTCACAATTCTACCTACATTGATACAGTTATACAGAAGAAAAAAGTGAAAAGAAATAGTCACTCTCTGACATATCCCTAAGGAACATCTTCAAATTCTACCTGAGCTGGCAAGATAAAAAGTAGGTCACATCACACAGAGAGGATTGGATGGTGTATATGTAACATATGTCCAGGCACAATGACATATCTTTTGTACTTGATGGGAGAGTAAAAAGCAAATGGCATTCCACAAGCCCTCAATGCATCCATATATAAATTGGAATTTTATGTTCAGAATAAGAAAGATACCCCGGTTCACTTGCCTGAAGTCAATTTCATGGAATATATCATGAAAAAGAAAGAAATCTGATGAACTGGACAAAGCAAGGGTGGTTTTTAAAAAATATATATAGTAGGGATTTATCTGCACATTGCTCAAAGTAAAATGTTCAAAGTAAAAAGTTCAGTATAATACAGAGAACATTGTGTATTATGACATAGCACACATGGTTCCAAAAACAGCCATGATGTTGCAGTGAAAGCAAATAGATACCACCAGCATCATAATAGTATAAGACTTAAAAAGATCAATACAGATCTATAACCAATTCCTCTATTGAGCTGTCTAAACAAAATATTATTCTTTAATCCAGTCTGATGATACATCAACCACCTGGAAAAAATATAGCTCATCTGTATGGTAATCAGGAACTTTTTCTTATTGTTTATTACTTTGAGGTTTATTCTCTGGAGCTATGACATGATATCAGCCTCTAGGTTTAGATTTATGCATAACTCTATATACAAGAGAGCAAACAGGGAGCCACTTTCTCTGAAAATAAAACTTGAATTTATTTACTTGGCAAAGGATATGGAAAGTGGAAATCAGATACTTGAAACTACCAGAATAATACACTAGAAACTTTCAGAGCAATACTGTATAGGTGAAGACAACAGTTAGAACAGGCATGCACTCAAGAGACCCTGAAGGATTCATCATAAATGCAGCATGTCTGACACCTACAGTGATAATTCACCAGAACCAATGTATGTAGCATCCTCTGAGATGCCTTGGATGAAGACTCATGATACGTATTGCCACCTTGATCTACTGACCACGGAGCTTACAAAATGAGTAATCTTGTTCTACCCCCTCTGATAAATGGGACAGAAGAGATATATCCATCCTAGCGATATCCACTCTCATATAAAAAATATTGCCTTGTTCTTTTTCTTTCTTTCTTCCATTTCATTTGGATGGCCCTTAGGGTAAATGAAAAAAAAAAAATCACACACTCGCCTGTGAAGAGGCACCTGAGACAAGAATTCTTTTATCCTGATGGACATGGTTTTCTGAGCAAGATACTTTACTTCCTGTTCAGAAGATAAAAGGGTTCTCTTCTCATTCCATTTCAGAGATAAACATTTGTTGGAGGTACACTATAGGGAACGAAAAAAAACCCTACTTAATTTATGGAATAATCTCCAACACAGTGAGCTTTGGAAACAATATTTTTGGCTGTCCTTGTGCACTTGAAAGACAAGGTGCCTAGTGGCAGCCTGAAGGAAGCTGCAACTTCAATAGACAGATAAAAGTCAGGATACAATGTGGAAAGGATAGGACTTTCTGGCTGTAAGGGAAAAAGATTGGAAAAATAACTGGTTTTGTGGGGGTGCTTTTATGACTGATATTGCTCTTGCTTTCCTTTCAGATCCTGGAGAGCATCACGGGAACAATTGATATTCAATATGGCATTTTTCCATTTGTAGCATATTCTCAGAAACTGCCTAGATGGATAGTTATCTATCATTGATAGTGTCTTTTATAAGATCTGAGAGAAGAAGTTTACCTCAGGGCAGGGCTATGCAACTCACTGTTCTTCGGTGTTCCTGAATTAGTTCGGTCACTTCTCATTCACTACACTGCATGAAGCTAATGGAAGTTCAATCCCAAAACCGTTAGTAGGCATAGAGTTGCCCATTCGCTGCCTTGAGGCACACAAGGCAGATCATATGATGACCATTGTGCTCTTCAACATTTAACTCAGCTCTCTAATTCTTACCATCTCATTCTATCTGATTAGGCTCAATAGCAGACCTGGCCCTGGATGCACAATTAGATACATTTTAACTTAGGTAAGAACACTAAAACTCAATCCTCCATCAGAAATTAAAGAGGAAAATTATATGCCATCACAGTTAAAGCCTTGTTCTAATTTTACTGTCCAGGGTTGATGCAAAATGTATGGAGAGAGAAGCCTTGTTCAAATATTTCATGCAGAGGTTATGAAATATAATATTTACTGTATATTTAGTATTTTTATTATCCTTTGGTTGTTAAAATATCTAATGCAAACTACAGCTAGGCCAAAAAAATTTATTAAAAGAGAGGAAAAAAAAAACAAGGAATATCCACAGGGTGTGTGGTTTTCAATGTACATGAATAATTCTGTAATTCTGTGCTGTTATGGAGTGTATAATTCTTCCCAGAATGCTGTTCATTGGTGGGTACAGTTATTGAAAAAGAAATAACAAGAAAGTAACCCAGGGGATATTGGGGTTCTACCATTTCATAAGGTGGAGGTAAAATGAGATGAAGCATTTCACTTTCCTAATCTGTTTTGTTTCTCCAGGTGGCTGTGATAATACCAGTCATTTGTCATTGCTAAGGAAATAGGCCAAGAAATAGAGGGGAAAAATGTTTGAATAATGGGCATATGCATACTATGGCACTATGGCAAACAATAATTATAGGAAATGGAAAGACTTGGGGGAACAGAGTTTGTAAGTGCATACCTTCATTTCTGCTCTTAATCACTTCTGTGAAGTCCCTAGTCAGCTGCTCAGTTTGAAATAGATTTTCTATTGCAGCAGGAAATATAGATTCAAAGGAGGGGTTTCATATTTAGGGCTTCATATCTGTATTTGCTTTATATGTATTTTGCCCTGGGTCATCTTTCTTGGCCATCATCTGGCCATTTGTCTCTTTCTTGGTCTCCAACAGCCTCACACCACTGAAGAACATACATGTGGATACAAAGTTTATGACTGGGATGGGTCATTTAAGTACTCTCAATTAACAGGGTCTCAGTTGCTGACAAATGCTGTCTTCAAATATAATGACAATGGGTCATCTATAAGTCGATCTGGATCCATGCAGAAAGAAGAACTGGGCTGGAGCCAAGGGGAGGTTGCCAACTGGGAAGAAGGATAGCATTGTTCTTTGGCAAACTTCAAGGAGACATTAGTCATCTCTGCCCATCAAGAGCAAGTAGATCTGTTAACACTTAAACTTGCTTGATTAATTTGCATGGGGGCGGGGATATGGTTAATCATACTCTGAGGCCTCTTATGGCTCTTAAATTGTCTCTTGTGCATCTGTTTAAATGCAGAACAGGGCTGAGAGAGGCTGGCAGGAAGAGCTGTTTTAACTTGCCATGCTGAGACCTATTCCCTTTAGTTAGATTGGACTTCCAAGTCTACTATGGAACATCAGGCAGATCTACTGCTGCAGCCAGCTATGTAATCTAGATTCCCTCACTGTGCCAAGCAAGAAACCCTGCCAGAATGTGTGTGTGTATGTGTGTGCCTTTAAGTTGGCAGCCACAGTTGATACATTTGGAGGACAGCCTGGTTTTTTTTTTTAACTGATGGAAATTGTGTTGTTCCTTGCAACATTTTCACATTCTGTTAGTTTATAGTTTCTTGCAATTTTTGGACAGCCATGGTCAACATTCTATGTACTATTTTCAAATGCAGAAATCTACTTGGTCGGGTTTTGAACACCCCACCCCCCTTTCATCTAAAACAGGGAGTCAGGAATGGTTCCCAGTCCAAAGCCAGATACCATGCAGACTTCTTTCCTTCTTCTTAGCAGTCATGTCACACTTTCCCTGCCTAGGAGGGGATAATAGAATTGATTCATCATTGGGTGGTATGGTTGTAGTGCAGATTGCACCCTTCAATGCCAGTGGAGACAAAGACATTTTGTGGCGGCTGAGGTCCTCAGGGAAGGCAAATGCTCAGTGCTGCAATTATCTGTGGGATGCCTGCTATAAGGAAGCTTTAAATTGCTGTCAATACCCAATCACATTTCAGATAGTGTATATTGCCCTGGTAATATTCCAAATACGATGTCCAGATCCTGGTGCAGGTAGGGGATGTTCCCTGCACATTGTACAGAAATGGCAACTTTGTCATTATAACTACATCCTTCCTGATCTTTTCCAAACTCCTGAAAGCTATTTGAGTGGCTAGTCAAAATTCTCTTGACTGAGTTTGGTCAGTTAGTTCAACAACTGATTAAAGTGACAAACTTGGCTAAAATAAATAGAATTACTTAGAAATACATTGCAATAAAATCAGTGGAATTTCTTGGTGCTTTGTAGTGGGAATCAGGCTGCAACTTCTTTGCTGGATAGTGGATGGAGCACTGAATGTGGATTACAAGGGAAAATTGTATTTATAATTTGCATTACTCCATCTTTTGTCTCTGTATTTAACATCTAAAAAAAGTTGTATGAGATTCTTGAAAAGTGAAGAACTGTCAATACCAGAATTATTTAAGGTAAATGCTTATTACCTGAGTTCTTCTTTCTTCCATGGATAATGATCACTCTAGTTCAGAAATGTTAGCAGCAATATATATTTATTTATATAAAATAATGCTGGCATTTTCTTCATTGCCCATTCATTCTTTCATATACATACGGTATATCCAAATATTCCAAGACATCTGAACTAGTTATAAATAATATGTGTACATGAATAATATATAATACTTTATGCATATTTTTGTAGGACTGGTGTTTGAAGATAATTAAAAATCCCAAGATTGCATTAGAGCAGTCATTCGTTTTGACCAGTGGAGGGCTGCAACCAGTTTAACAACTGGTTCAGTGAGGGTGTGCTTTGCACTCACACGTGTGCTTTGTGCACTCGCACACCATCTGTGCTGCTGTGCAGCTTCAAAACTTCAGCAATTCAGCTTACCAGAGGGAGCCCCAGTGTGTAGGAAGGCTGTGGAGGCATGGAAAACAGCTGTGCCACGCGATTCAGGTAAGCAAGAAAGAAAGGAAAAAGAGGATATAGGACAAGAAAGGGTGTGGGCAGGGCCAACTGATCTTCGCAACTACCGGTTCAATAGAAACAGTATGACTAGACAGCATCCCACCACTGGTCGTGACTTACAAAGTTACATAGTCTTCTATCTGAAACTGTTATCTATTTCACAGGTGAAGGAACTGTGGCTTTAGGAACACACACAGTCTCTGATCAGAGGGCCCTTGGATGTCTCCTTGCCAAAATTACAAATATTGACCAAGAAATACATAGAACCAGAAGAATCAATTTTATTTCATCCAACCAGGAATTCACGGGTAGAAACCCAAGCCAAGTGGACTTGGACTAACCTTGATAAAAATATCTTTTGAGTCCTCAGTCTTAATTTAGCAGACTTTGGTTGTGTCTTTTGAACAGGACACTTTCCATCTCCTTTGGAAAGTGGTCGTTGGACTTTATACTGTGGCTAAAATTGGTGGTAGAATTTCTCTATTTTCAGTCAGAAAATACCCCAAAATAGCAGTTAAAACAGATTTAATAAAGTTTGAAATATAACAAAACCACAAATTTTTCCCTTCCATAAACCAAAAACAAACAATATTGGCCTTGTCCACTGTGTTTTCTTAGCCCACCCACTTTGCAAAAAAATGTTAAATGCAGTCTCTGTCACCAAAGTAGCCCAACCCACCCTCTTTTCAGGAGGCTGCCGGTTCATTTTAAAAATTACTCACACTTAAGCAGAAAGAGGCCTCAAGCTACCCATCACTAGCAGTGAACAACACAAGAAAGAATTACACTGATCCAGGGCACCGTTTTCTTCAGTATGTTGCTGGTTTTGTTTGACTTTTATATTCTCTTTGGTTTTATGTGTATGTGGTAAAAAATATAAATGGCCATTTTAAAATGGGCAGCCTTAAAAGGGGGAAAAGTTTTGTCGATAGCAGGATGAGACATGGACTATAAATAATGCTTTATAACCTTCATTAACCTAGTTAGATACATCTAAAGCTGTAATGTAGTGGGGCACAATGGCCCTTCAGCTTCTCCATCAGGGTCATCCAGGGCACTTTGTTTGCCATCTGGGGCGCCATGAGGGCGATCGCCATTGTGTCCCGCAGTAGTTCAAGAAAACGGTCTGTTTCTTCTTTTCCAGGAGATTTTTAAGGTTACTGTCATCCAGGAAACAGTCAAATCTGAAAAAAAATGCGCTCCATGTCTCCCGCTTCTGGTTGTATGGGGCGAATGTGAGGGCTGGAGCTGCAGAAGACATCTCGCTCTTTCGCTGCTTTTTTTTTTTTCCTTGTTGCAGTTTGGTTAGTGATTTTGTTCAATCTGCTCTTCAGAATCCCACCTTCATTGCCAGTGTAATGTAATGGGTGGAAGAAGAGGACTGAGACCAACAATGAGCTTGTGTGGCTTTTATTCAAGGCTCTGATCATCTAACAAAGTGCTGCAGGCAGGCAGCTCCCTTTTATAGGGAACTGTCAGCCTGCAGCCAA
>JAEANM010029630.1:0-10150 GCA_017656035.1 Myanophis thanlyinensis | reverse complement strand
AATAAATAAATAAATATGGAGATGAAGATATTTACAATATCTCTGATCCATATTGTACACTGAGAGCTTCTGTACCAGAGACTAATTCCTTGTGTGTCTAATAACAATTGGCCAAATACATTTGTTCTATTCTATATTTTAAATATTTTATGTTGTGTTATTTGTGTCAAATAGCAACTTTACCTCTGAGGTTAGATTAGCAATTTCCATGCAGAGCTTTCAGAAGATAGTTACCATAAATGTTCATATTCCATTGTGATTTTGTTAGTTATCTAGTTTGGCTTGCTTTTTGTTATTACCTTGATTTTTTTCCCAATTAATTTAATTATTTAACAAAAAAAGAAAAAAACAACAACCATTGTAATTGTTTCTTGGCATAGAAATCCAGGCAATAAATAAATCAACATCTCCTGGAACTAAATAGATTGTATGTGTTTAATGTAACAGCATCTGAAGAAGAACTGAAATGAATTTGAATGCACTTTAGGTATAAGATGCTGTTTTTCATTCTCCTTCCTCTTCATTACAGCATCAATTATCTTGAAAATTGTCAGAAACTGAGTGATCTATATTGGATCAAGGCCCTATAAAATTGCCCAGATATATCTACAGTACCCAAATACAATGAAAATTCTAAGAAGCAAAAATTAAACAGAGAGAAGACAGTCAGAAACATGAAGCATTAATTTGAATCCAGTGCAATTTGGACAGGCAGCAAAAACAATTGCAACTCTCATCCAAATTACTGGTAGGTGTCTTATGCCATTTTCAGTAAGACTGCTCAAGCTAGATGAGATAGACTAGATTTTTTAAAATCTCTATATTCTTATGTTAGCCCTGGAATCATTTTGAAAATCTTCAGGAAGGCTGGTTGCTGTTGTGGGAATGTGAGGGGGGAGATGAAGATAACTGGAGGAAACTGTAGCCAAAATAACATTCTTTCCAATGGGAGCCAAGGATGTCCCCAACAGGTGTTTGTGACCTGATTGGACCAAGTAACGAACGTGTGACCTAAGGGCAAGAACTTTGGGTATTGGGGGGAAAAACCTTGGATCCTTCAGAGTTGGGTTTTCACCAGCCATACCAATATGGCATTCCTAATAAAATATTACTTTGAGGAAAGTTCAGGCTTCAGAGTTTTGATTTTGTTGGGTTTGTTACTTAGAACCCTAACATCTTATCAGTACTCGTACAGCTACTTGTACAAGTCTATAATGAGGGGAATTGTAACTTTTTCAGGCCCAGGGTATCAAAAAATGTAGGGTTTTCTGGATTGAAGCCCTGGGAATTTAAGTTAAGGGATTTTTTCTGGGGAAGGGAGTTGCTAGGGGAAGAGATCCTAGAAGGCCACTGACTCACTGGCCCTTATTGGACCAAATCAGCAAAGAGTATTCTTGAATGCTTTTTTTTTTTTAAAAAGTAGAAATTTCCAAAAAATAGAAGTCAAAAAAATGGTGTGTCCAGAAAATCCAACCTCAGGGTATAATGGAATGTACAAGATCTTTAAAATAATACTTGTCAAGTCTAGATATTTTTTAAAAAAAAACATATTCCTATAGCAACTGCAATAGTTATTTTATCAGTACCAACACAGCATTAATAAAAGAGCTAAGTATGAAATGCCATACCTTCTGGAGACATTTCAGGAACTGTGGCTTCATAAGGCCCATCCAAGAATTGTGGACCATTATACTTCAGAGAATTATCTTGCTTGTCCAAGTCAGACTTCAGCTGAACAAAAAAGAAAAAAAAAGAAGCTTATTTTCAAATATCATTCAAGTAAAGCTCATTGTTTTCAAAATGAAGTAAAGGAAGAGAGAAAGGCAGACATAGTTAGTTATGCTGTTTATGTTGAGATTCATATTAATAGAAATATTAACACACAAAATCTGGTATTTCAGTTTCAGGTGAACTGATGCATTGCTTGTCTGCCCAAACATGTTTGTTTGTTTGTTTCTGATTCAGGAAGAAAATTCTTAAAAACAAATAGTTGTAGAGTTTGACATTTGAGCTGACAAATATTAAAAAATGCTAAGTCCAAGAGATGATAGGTCAAACAACAGCAAACAAGAGGCTCCTGGGCATTGCTGTCTCTCCCTTCTTTTTAACATTCCCTGAAGCCAATGGGTGACACTATATATCATTGATGATATCTACTTATACATCTACAGTATGTCACTATCTAGCCAAGTGATGCTGTTTTAATTCTGTCCCAATGCCTGGACATTGCAAAATGATACATGTTTTACTCTCCCATTGCTTCTGATCTATTTCCAACAAAACTCAGAAATTCTGGACTGAAAGAACTAAATATCTCCAAGCATGACCTATTATTTAATTTTAATTTTCCATACATGGCCTCTGCACATATGCCCGGCTTTGACCTTGATCCTACTTCTGGATTTTTTAAGCAGAAGATCAAAGAACCTTCATGAACCAAACCAAATATCTATTTCCTCCAGCATTCAGTATCATGCAGTAGCCAATTCTATATTTTTTTTGGCAAACTCATAAGCATCCTCTACCTTGAGTGTTTAAAATTTGTTACCAGTGATTCAAGGAGTGATACAGTCAACCAAACTTGGAGCTACCCTCCATGAATTTATTTAGCTCCCTTTTAAACATTCCAAATCAGTGGCTAATATCACATGTGATGGCAACATACCCTACAGTTTAACCTTGTTTTGTGTAATATTACATTTTTTTTTACATTTGTTTCATCATGGGAAAGTTGTAACCCTGTAGAAAAACTCTGAATTTTACATATTCTGTACAATACTTGATTTTATATGTCTTCATCTTGTCTTCATTACTTTGCTTAACTCTAAGTTAAGAAGCACCCAAAGCTATAATATTTTCTATATACAGCAGTTGTTCTATTTCCTAATTTGTTTTTTTTTTGGGGGGGAAACAAAACACCCTCTTACAGTTCTAGAATATGCTTTCTGAAGTGTATGACCAGAAATGTATACAGCTTTGAAATGCAGTCTTATTAGAGTTGTATATTTAGGATACTTTTATTTTTGAGTTCATTTCTAATGATTCCATGTGGAACTTGTCTTTTCTTAGTAGGCATACAAGTGCCATAGTGAATAACAATCACATTGCATATTGAGCTAGGTCTCTCCTCTCTTCCCAACCAGATTGTCAGAATAAATAGAACATTGGTTTGATATGTTAGGATTAGTCTATTATTCATTTTCAAAGGAAACCATCAAGAATTGTTATAAATGCACTGTAGAAATTTAGTGAAAAAGCCACTCTTCGTTTTCTATGTACACTATACTTTATGTGGGTCAAAATGTACTGCAGCCACATTTATTTTGGCATTCAGATAAAAAATCCATATTTGAATTTCCTTACTCTTTTGTTGATTTTTTAAAAGGCAAATAATTGGATAGTATGAGTACATTCTAAAAGGATGTTTTTATGGATACACACATTTTAATGGATACCTTTATGGATACACACATTTTAATGTATGTCTCTCTTTGCCCCTTTTGAAATAAGTCATCATTCTTCCACCATGGTTGCTTTGAAAAGCTGTGAAAAGTAATTAATGGATTTTGAGTACTTCACCCTTTGGGCCCAATTAAATTTTAGCACCAGTTAATTAGTGGTTAAACTTTTTGCCATTCATTCAACTTGAAAGTTGCCTTGCAAAAAAGGTTGCAAGATCTAAAGATCAAAAAGTGGATTTAGGTTTGTTTTTGTTTACATGTTTGGTCTTGCTTTTTCCAGTAGTAGAGGAGAAGGACACAGAAGAGCAAAAGAAGAGAAGAGGAGGAAGAATTTGGAGTAAAAAATTAACAAATGTGCAACCAGTATCTATATTATAAGAAGGATAAAAAATAATTGCTCCTTGTGGCAAAGCCACATTAAAGAAATGAACTGTGCAAGGCCCTAGAGCTCCCTTACTAGTAAAAGGATTTAGTATTAATCTGCTTCATTAAAAATTAATGATGAGTAAATTAGCCACTATTTAACGTAATAAAATATCCAGCTAAAATACTGGTAACTCATTCCTTTGTGCTATGTGTCTACTCTGATGAAGAGCCAAAACTGAACAACAATGGTAACAAGGGTCAAAATCAATTGCCAGAAGTTGATAATGAATTAACTTTTTTGGGGAAAGACAAAAAGTGTTGGCCAGTTCCATAAATTTGCCTTCCTGGCCAGGAATACCAACACTTGGAGTAGATTTTCCAAGACATCCTACTAGTGGTATTGGAGCTCACATTCCCAAAATTGCTGTTGATGTTGCTGGTCCAGGGCTTTATAATTTAGAAGAAGGGATGGATATTGAGTCATGCAGTTCTCTTGCTAGTCAGGTGATATCACTGACAGTATCACTCAATGTAGTATCTAATAGATTTTGCTGCCTGATGTCCCACTCCACCAGATTCTTGGCCAAATCTAGGTTCTATGCCTAAATAAAAAACAGATACAGAATTGCACCTGATTCATTTAAATGAGAACCTTTAGAAAATAGTAGTGAATGCTTCTGTGCTTCTATGTCTTTTATAGAACATTGTATATTGCTACATATACAGTATAACACAGGAAAGTTTCAAGAAAAAATCTTTCTCATCAGACCAGATTAAGCTTAATCAAGCAGCCAAATACCAATCAACACCTCAGACTCTTGCTAATCTTCTTTCAGCAGAGTTACCATACCTGGCTTGATTTCAAAGGAAGCGTTGACATCATTTCTTCCTGTGCAACCAGCAAGCTCCGGACATGGCTATGTTTCACATTCTGAGATCTCATCAAACTTTGTTCCATATCCTTAGTGTTACAATTGTGCATGCAGGCATGACATGGCCCCACATGAATGAGGGCCAAAGCAAAAGAAATCCATTTCTGACAATACATGCTGATAATTCCTTTTCAATCAATATGCATCTGCAGGGGGAAAAAATAGCTCTTAGAGCAGAAATTGATGAAAACTACCTTTTTTTAAAAAAAAAAGTATATTTGATTCCGTGTTTGCTTTTCAGAAACATGTAAACCCATAAACAGGGTAGAGACAAGAAAATCATCTTTATCATAACTGACCAATTAAGCTTTAACATTATTGTTATGGAACCTAACAACAATTCTAAAAAATATTTAGCCATACAATATAAGCATCCAAAAGAGAAGACAATGAGTCTTTCCCCCAACTCCTTTTCTTTTCTTTTTTGTTAATTTTAATTGGTCCTGCAATAGACTATATTTATTTTTATTTATTAGAATTTGTCAAACAATAACAATACAATAACAATACAAAACAATCAAACAGTGATTAAAAACAGATACAAAAATAATATGATAAATATTAGTATCACATACCTAATTATCAATTAATGTGATAAATCAGTAGCTCTGTTTGTTTTGTCTTAGTGAAAAGTTTTCCAGCCTCAGTAACATTAAAATGCATGGATTCCAACTCCAAACATGGTGTCCAGGTAATTCTCAAACTTGAAATATATACTTCTTAAAATTGCAAAGGTTGAGAATCAGGATGTTTTGAATAAAGGTTTAAAAATGACAAACTACAGGAATGATATGGACCAGGTGATGTTTTAATAGCTACAAGGGACACAAAGATATTAAAGTAGAGGAGGGTGTCAAACTTGCAGACCACAGGCTGATGCATCACATGCTGGCCATGCCCACCCCTAGTTTAGCAAAGGGGGAAAAAGTGATGCATCACGTGATAACAATGTGATGCTGCAAGTTTGACACTCCTGAAGTAGAGGAACATCTTGAAAATGTGGATTTCAACTCAGAAGAGTGACTTGGACATATATATATATATATTTACTTTTGACTTACAGAAGAGATATGTTACAATTGTCAAAGAATTCCAGAAAAAAAATAAAGAAAAAAAAACAAAAAACAAATCAGCTTTTGGGACATGCATTAAAATAAACCCAATCCTAACCTTAAACTTCAAGACTTTTAAAAGCAAAAAAGAATGATTATTGACTTATTCAATCAAAACAAATATTTTTCCCTAATAGATTTTAATGGGTTTTACTTCATGAAGATGAATGATAGGGCTTTAAAAGTTTATGTATTGTGCTACCATTGATGTATGAAATTAGGCATTTTATAAAATTCCTAGGCACTCTACAGAATGCCAAAAATGGGTCATTGAAGTATGAAACACTTAATATTTCACATATTTCCTAGACATTCTATGTGATGCCAAAAGGCAACCTGGCAAAGTATAAAGTACTCCTACTAAAATGTCATTCTAACATTTCTTGTTGCAACAGATAGGTCAATACTAGTTTTTTTTCCTCTTGTTTTTTTTTTTAAGTAGGAAAATCCTGTACTTTATTTTGCATTTCTTTTTTCATTTTCATATACAATTTTTCAGTAAAGGATTAGGGTTAAGCTTTAATATTTAAGTGTATACAGAACTGTCACATTCACTTTATTAAAACCTAGTTCTAGATTAGCTAACACATTTACCTGATTTTAAAAAAAAAAACATGGTTAGAAAAAAATTATGTTGCTCCTTTAAGAACATTTTCCCTTGTAGCAACATAATTTTGCTATAGTTTGGGCATAATAATATATATATTAAATAAGTGGTACCATTTACACATTTAAAAGTTAAATGACCAAATTAAAGGGCAAAAGTGAGTTTCAGAACACACTGTATGATAACAGAATTTTCCACTGGAGCCTCTAGTAACATGCATGTTTTTCATCAGAAAAATAGCCATGACACTTTTTCAGTTGATATTTTAGGATGGCTAGAATTGTAGACTTCGTCCCCCGATTTTATACATCACCCATAAGATGATGAATTATTTGTACTAGACACTTTCTATATTTCCTATTATTCAAATGCCATATAGTTCAACTTTCACTGAACTCAGTAATAAAAGAAACATTATCAGAACTGACTAACGAGCACCATTCAATATATCATCATTTTCACCTACTTCACAAATGAAATAGCTTCATTTTCCCCAGCAAATTAGACAAGTGTCATGCTTAAAATATATCAGTCCCAGTTTGAGGAAAATATATACATTACTTTTCAGCTATAAATTAACTGATATATTAATCTTCCATTTCTGACAACAGTTCTTTTGCCTAATGAATTTCAATTGTTATTTTACTATGTATAGAACAGAATGTTATAAAGAGAAGCTTGTTAATACATTGAAGACACATTCTACTGATATATCTATCAGCTTAATAAGTCTATAGAAATCATGTCCCCTTTCTACAATAAGCATCTCACTTTATTGTCAGCTTGAAAAGTCTTGGTCCATAACACCCCAGATATAATTTTGTTTAAAATGAAGAAATGGTGACAAATTGATATGGCAATATCAGGAGTCAGTAGTATACAAGGTAAAGAATTGGAGAAGATCATAAATATCAATATCTGAAAATCAAAATCAAAACCAAAATATTATGGCATAAAGTGCCCATGGTGGTCCCAGTGGTTATCAGCACACTGGATGTGACATCACACCAAAAAATCTTGAATGGCATTTACAAAAATATGCACTTAAATAGTAATAGCATAAATTTATATATAGTTTCGTAGTATTTTATAGCCCTCTTTAAGCAGTTTATAGAGTCAATATATTGCCCCCAACAATCTGGATCCTAATTTTACTGACATTGGAAGGATGGAAGGCTGAGTCAATCTGGAGCCGTAGAGAATCAAACTGCTAGCAGTTGGCAGAACTAGCCTGTAATATTTAATTTTAACCACTGTGCCATCATGGCTCTTAAACAATTTGCCTCTGTCAGTTATGAAAGGCTGCATTTTTTGGATTTGCACATATCTATGCACATAACAACATCCTGGATTCTTGGGGAAAACTTGATGTGCATGAAGGCCAACACCAGCTAAAGAACTAGATTTCATATTGTTATGAACAGATTATTATAATAAAGTTTATTGCTGTATCAATAATGCTAATTCTTTTCATTGCTTTTCAAAAACACTGTGATTTTTGTAATCAGCACAAAGGAAGGCCAGAAGATATACCTGCTTCTCCATGTTGATTAATTAAGAATAGTGTATACTGTTAGTCAGAATAAATACTTATTAGAAATTGATTGATGTCTATAAGTTTATTTTTGTTTTTGCTTTGGTTTTACAAAGTAATATAACATAAAACTCTTCCATTGGCATCTTTTTAATGGAACCCAGTACAGATTAAATTCTTGTTATTAGACTTGAAAGTAGGTTTGATTTATGAAAGTGTATTTCAAAAAGTTATGTTGCTGTATCCAACAGATTTTCATGAATTTTAATTGATATCAGATATAGATGCATGCAGTCCATGGCCTATCAAGAAATTAATTCAGGAAAATTTAGGAAAAACAAAAGAAATTCTACTTTGTCCGGATATATCTTCTTTCCTACCAAGGGACATATATTGCTATTTTAATGGTGTATGATTGATAATGGATGATTACCTGTGTTCTGCCACCATTACATTCTGTACAAAAAATACTTAAAGCTGGAACAACTAAAGTAACTGTCCCTGCTAATTATTTGGAAGGCTTATGGAAAGTTCTGTGTTCCTTTATATAGAGGTAATATAATTTGTTGCCCGTTCTTCATTGTTCTCCCTGCCTTTGCTTGTATTTTGCCACTTTCACCTGTTTGTGAAATTTCCTGAAGTTAATAAACATCAAGCTATAAACAAATAAACATACAGTTATACTTCTTAAAAACTGAACTGAGAGATGTATCTGCTTATTTTGACTTGAAACTGACTAGGAACATATACTGTGCAAACTAAACTTGGAAATTAAATCATCTACTATAAGATTCCAGGTTGTGACATATGGAAATTATTTTGTTTACCCCCCAAAAAGAAAGTATTTTCAGAAATTCAGTTACCTATATTTGTTTTTCTGACAGATTTCCATGAATTTTATTTGTTGCCGAATATGAATATGCATAGCCTACATCATGTTAAGAATTCAAACAGATTCTTTCATTGCACACTGAGGAATTGGAGAACTAAACAAACATATCTCAACCTGTCACCAACATACACCCCAAGCATGCTTCACGCTAATCAGTAATTATTAAAGCATCATTTTTCACACATAAAAGAGCTAGTTTTTATTATTATTATTACAGTTAAGTGAGTTTCATCCTTGTGATGCTTTCTATTTAATTTTTTCTATTTGGTTAATGTTCTTTTATTGTCTTTATGCTGATATTTTAACTCTAGTATGTAAGCTGCCTAAAGTGAATTTGATGACTGAAGCAAATAAATATACAAATGAATAAATGCATGCTGAATATTCACAGAACACTTGTTTGATCATCTTATAGAGATGTTTTATGTGACAATAGCTTCATTGGCTTTTATCCCATCTTTGAGCATAATTAAACCTTTGGTTATGCCCTGACAAAAAAAAAAATCAGACTCTTGGATCAAACTGATAGAATAACATTTTCTCCCATTTGCAGGTGCCTGGGGATGTCTGGAAAAAGTCATTTTTAAATATTCCATCATTATCAGAAGGACAATTCTACAGCAAATACACGAAACAAAACTAACTCCATTCCTGCTCCATCACAGCATCTGGCCAAGTCTCATTTGTCTTGCCACAGTGCCCCACGAGATATTGAATTTTAAACTAATTTGTCTGTTAGACAAAGTACATTTTTAACTGATGAGTTCCTCTCTTAATTTTATTTTGTCTGCATTGTTAACATTATGTACCATTTTTAAATACAAAGTATGTCAGATAAATGGATACATATGGATAAATATTTGTGTAACATCTCCAAAAATAATACATTTTTAAAACTCAGTTTAGCCTATTATAAATATTACCTTTTCAGGATGATTAAAATCAGAATGCTGCCAAAAATCTTAAAGTGTGATGTACTGGATGCCATAGATATAGTATAAAAAGCTTATTTCACATTAAATAACTCAGATCATCTGAAAATTTCACAAGAATAGTTAATTCTCTAAATACGTCTGAGATTTGAGATTAGCTAAATCAGCACATCTCAATCAATCAAATAGAGCTGGAAGGGACCTTGGAGGTCTTCTAGTTCAACCCCCTAATCAAGCAGGAGACCTATACCATTTCAGACAAATGACTGTCCAGTGTCTTCAATTTCAATTTCAATTTCAATTTCAATTTCAAT